>BHEV01019359.1:0-13622 GCA_004319985.1 Emydocephalus ijimae | reverse complement strand
CGAGAAACCCAGCCTGCTGTGTTTTCTTCCTCCTGTGCTCCCCTTCATGAGCAGCCCACCTGATGCGGGACAGCAGATATCACAGACCTCAGAGTCAGTCCAACGTATAATGGCAGGTTATAAAATGCAGGCAGGAACAGCATACACTAAGCAGCATAATCAAATAGACTGGCATTTTGTACAGGAACATCTGCACAGTGTATGGCTAGATCTTCCCAAGTCCAGATTGTATGGAACACCAAGATTCAGATAGATTGTGGTTAACGATGCAGACATTGTTTCAGTAGACAAGGAACAGAAGACAGTGGTCCTGATAGAGTTACCATTTCCAGGTGACGACAACAACATAAGGAAGAAGGAGTGTGAGAAGGTGGAGAAGTACCAGGACCTGAAGGAGCAACTAGAAAGTCAGAAAAGTAAAGGCCAAAGTGGTCCCAGTGGTGGTAAGAGCATTTAGGACTGTCATTCCTGTGCTGCAACAGTGACTCCAACATATCCTAGGAACATCATAGCTCCCTATCCAGAAGAGTGCAGTGCTAAGAACTGCTAAGATACTGTGCAGAATCCTCAAACTTCCAGGTCTCTGATAGAAGACCTGAGATAGAAGAAGACACAGACAACCCATAGAGATGAAAAGGGAATTTAGAAAGAGAATGTTATATATGTAATATTTATACTTATTGAAGGCTAAATTTTGTACCAACCTGCAATCATTCAAAAGTCTCAAATTCCGATTGGTGTGTCCAACAAATAGACATGCTTGGCATTATTCTTTAGTAACATCTAGGAAATTACAAGTTTATTTCTTGTGTTTTACAACTTGATATGTTGATGTTTCAACAAATTAATTGTTTTGGGTTTTTACACTTTCAGTTATGGTTTTTGTAGCTCAGTTGTGGTTTTTGCTTGATTGGGGAAGATTTGTGTAATCCCAGTATAAGGAACTATTTTCCAGTTTTCCTCAGACGCTGTTGCCAGTATTTCTTACTGATGTCCTTTTTCACAGAGTGTCCTGGTTATCACAGGTATTTTTTCTAGGTGAGAAGTGATGATTTTATATGCAATTAGGCCAGGAAAAGTTGATGGAGTATGAATAAATGTATTTAGAAAATGTTAAATCCTAGATATTGTATGCAAACAAGAGAATAATTAAAACAATCCAGCAGTATACAATTGTATAATGTTAATAATACTGAATTTTCTGATTTGTGCAGGAATGTAACAATATAAACAATGTAGCAAACCTGATAAATGTTGCTTTGTAATTAGCATTATTTGTTTTTCCTTTCTACTGCTGCATTTATTTATTTATTTTAGTATAAATTATGCCATACTGGTTTTTATTTTTGCCACATCTGGAACTTGATTGAGGATATACAGAGTAAGAATCATTTGGGAATAGAATCTCCCTCCCCAGTTTCTTAACAGTTGTTGACAGCATATCTTTCCAGTATACCAAAGAGAAAATAATGATGTTTGTCAATATGCTACTCTTACTATATTGCCAATATGAAAATAGGATTCCTTTGATATCAATAATGTAAAAGCAGGAAGGGAAGGATTCTTCAGAAATACTTCATCTGGAAGATATTCCATGTATCTTGTAAGTAAGTATATCTAGTTTTGCTTTCATAAACATTGCATCATTTAGAATAAAGTTGTCTTCGTTATTTGCAGATAAAATGTGCTGTCACTTGCCATATGTTCCATGATTAATTCTGCAAGGCTGTCAGCCACAGATAATTTAATTTTCCATGCTCTAAAATGACATTCATTATTGGGACATGAAAAATTCAAATGATTAGCAGCAAATTATGACTAATAAGTGTCAATATATTTTTGTTTTTAGAGAAAAGCAGAAGGCTGAACTCAAGGACAGGAAGGTTTTAGAGATTTTGCAAGTTAAAGACAACAAAATTCAGACACTGGAGCAGGTTAGTGTTTTATTTAAACTAAAGGTAACGTTGCTCTAATTTCCTTGAAGCTGTACTACATACATTCTGTTTTCTAATATGTATATAGCTGATTGAGAGCTCAGTTTTCTGAGTATTATTAGCTACTGTTCCTAATTTGCCAGAATCAAAAAAGAGCATGGAGGGATTTGGTTTCGTGATATTACAATTTTATCTTTTATTATTTTTTCAGTAAGGTCTGATTTGCTAGTAAACTGACCAAATTTATCCAGTTAAGAGATAAGTTATTTTCTGTAGTCAATTACTTAATTGGCCTAATTCTACAAGATGATAAACATTTGTGTTAATCTTGGAGCTATCAGGCTTTATTTCTTTTTACCTCCTATTCTATTACTACTTTCGTCTGAACAAATGCTTAAATCTCCAGCTTTTTTTCCAGCAGGTACAAGCAGAAGAAAACTATCTGTGCAATAAGAGAAAGAAAATTGAATATAGCCAAATCTAATTTATACTGTTCATCTTATCTTTTTTGCCCTGGCAAAAGTATCTTCCTTTTACTGCATTTATATACAACTTCATACTTAGGCTGTATACATGGGTAGAAATACATTCTGATACGGAATCATTTTTGCCTTTTTTAGCAAAAAAAATGAAACATCATATGATTTTATCCATCACTTTTCTCGCAGCATTTGCATATCTTAAAAAAATCACTTATTTTTCATTTTTTGGAAAACACATTCTACCAAGACACACCAATCTATCAGGTTCATTATTTCTTGCCACACTTTTTCTTGTCACAACGTTTCTTGCCACACTTTTTCTTGTCGCAACGTTTCTTGCCACACTTTTTAAGTGAATCATTGCAGTTGTTGAGTTAGCAACATAGTTGTTAAGTAAATCTGGCTTGCCCAATGACTTCGCTTGTCTGAAGGTTGCAAAAGTGAATCACATGACCATCAGAAATATGAGTCAGTTGCCAAGCACCTGAATTTTAATCACATGTCTATGGGGATGCTGCAATGTGAAAAATGGACATAAGTCATTTTTTTCAGTGCCGTTATAACTTGAAATGGTCACTAAATGAATGATTGTAGGTCGAGGACTACCTGTATCTAATAGTCATTGTAAATCAGTTGGATACACAGCATCCATCAACTGTTAACGAAGGCTGAGGAAATTATGATTAACATTATTCTGAATTTTGAAAATGTTCTAAAAGTCTAGATAATTGCAGTAGGGGAATGGTTTGTTTCAAAAATCTTTTTCACTGGGACTTAGAGTGGCCCTTAGTCAAGTCTCAAAGTCTAAATATTCTTTATTTCTTTGTCTAGGAGAGTAAATTGAATGTAATTTCAGCCCTCAAACCACCACCCTCTGTTTAGTTTGGGCATGTAGATATTAATTTTACTTATTTTATAATCCTGTTATGATCTGTACCAAGGTAAATCTTGATCCAGTTATTTATACCATTTTTAAAAAAAAATGTAGCAGACTATTGACATCTTGTGGTATAACCAGAGCATTTTACTTTAATTTCATTTCATATTTTTCTTTTTTCATATACCAGGTTTGCTTTATAGTATCTAGACAATTACTTGGTTCACACATTTTAAATATTTAATTTAAAAAGAGGGAAGTATTTTTTTTTATTTTTCAAATACCTTTTTATTGTTTTTGTCTCTCAAAAATGGGATGAAGGACTGAACCACTTTCTTATATGGCCAGGAATTGGCATTATATAAATTGCCAGGCAAGAAAGAAAGGCGTAAGAACCCCATGTCTCTTATATATCAGGGTTATGGGGTGGATACCAGGGGAATGGTATGATGGAAAATGACAGCAATTACAGACAATTTTCTCTCTAATATCATGGGGCATGCAAGAGTGGGGAATCAAGTTTCAAGGAGGGGTGATTTGAGGCCTTGATTCTTTCCTATGGTGGGCTCTCAGCCTTCTTTTCGCTTGTTAATAATTATTGTGATAATTTCTTCTATCTTTTTTAACTCAGGAGACTAGAGATTGGATTAAGCTTTTCCCCTTTCGTCACACCTTAATCTACCTATAACATATATTAGGGGAAAATGGGTCTGTAAATGATGTTAATCAAATACAAAGAAGAGCAAAGTTATTGCAATAGCTTCAATCTCCAGCCATACAATTGACAATGAACATACTGAAGTAGAAAACAGCTTCTGCTGTTTAGTTTCAAATAGTAAAGGAACCAATAGTCAAGAAATATGTCGCACTAGGATAAATTTTAACACCAAAAAAAGATGAAGACCTTGGAAAAAATATTCAGATGCTGTATGTATTTATGCCAACAAAGATCAGAATTGTGCAGCAATGCTTTTCCTTTTAACATTCTATAGAAATAGAAATTGGATTTTGAGAAAGTAAGCTAGAATATTGACTCTTTTGAACTTTGGTTTTGGAGAAGACTCTTGAGAATATCAAGCCAAAAATATTGTTCTGACCCAAGCCTGTTAACCAGCAAGAAAATCTCAAACAGCAACTCAAACCTTCATAGCTTTAATCTACAAATAAACTTCTTTGTAGATAAAAGATGGCTTGCAGCCAATTAGTCCAACCAGAAAAGCCTTGACAGAATTCTTCAGATAACCTGGAGTCTCTACACACAATGCTGGATCCTTAGAATGTTTTTGCTTTCTGCAAAAGTAAAAACCTTTTGAAACCAGGCTTATATTCCTGGAGGGAGGGGCCATTACATTGCATCCTTACTCCCAAATTGCCTGTGGTGCTCCAGCTGTTCTCTTCTATGAATTATCCTGCGCTCACGCGCACTTGGCACAGGCTCCTCGGGAACCTCCTCATCACTGCTGCCAGCCCCCACAATCCCTGGAGGCAGCAATCCACTCCCTGGTGGTCCTGGCCCCTCATCAGAGTCATCGCTCTCCTCAGCCATCTGCACCTGCTGCCGGCTAACCACAACAAATATAGACAAATGGATCAAAGAACAAATCAATTCAGAGTTTTCATTAGTAAAGAAAATGACACATTCAAATTATCATTTTTTTCAACATGTATAAAGACATAGCTATCTTAAGTAGTCTGTAATGCTAGGAAAGGTAGAAAAAGAAAGAAAAAGAAGACAGCCAGTAGCATGGTAGATAGACTAAATTGCAGTTGGTAGATACAGTCTTGAAGGATCAAGTTAGCAGATCCTCCTGGAGAAAATCTATATATGTAGGTGCTTATAGTTGATACCAACATAATGGCAATCATCAAATTGCCTTTTTGTTGACATCCACAACAAACTGAAATGATGCCAAAACTAAAGCTCATGCACAGTGATGTTCATCATGTTAATGCCATCATGTTTTGCATCTTGATACCAGTGGCAAGTGATTCATGATATTTGTATGATGGCATTGTCAAACGTGTCACTATTTGCTTGCCTGTTATCTCATCTTGTGGACACCGATCGCCTTTGATTTTAACAGAATAACAGAGTTAGAAGGCTCCTATGATTATAAGATCATAGTTGCCTTTTTTGAAGTTATAATTGGGAATTTTGTCATTGTGATGATTTTTGTGTGGACGTATATTAAGACAAAAGTCAATCATGTTGTGGTCACTGTTGGAAAAGGGTTCTTTAATTTGTATTCCGTAAATTGAATTCAAACTATTGCAGAAGATGAGATCAGGCGGTCAGTAATTATGTTTTCAGATATGCTTTTAAATAACTTTAAACATATATGTAACAAGTTGAATCTGCAACTATGGATTGGTAGGGCATTAGGAACAGTGTTATATTAGTGTTACTGTACAGGCTAGAAATGAACAGAGGAATTGACAGGAATTGCCTACCTAACTTTATTTGAATGGAATGGGATTTGGGATTCAGTCCAACATGTAAATGTTATGTGAGAGTTATGTTGATTTATCAATCTGGGTTGGCGGAGAGATGATTTATGCCTCACTATTGGGATTTTAAGGGGTTTTCCCTCCTTTGTTTTCTTGTTCTCAGTCAGTTATTCCTAGAAGATCATTGTCAGGATGGGAATACATGTTTGGAGCAGTATTTCTCTTTCTTGATTTGCATAAAGACCCAAAGAGCTTTATGATAGCAGCTTTAGATTATTCGTAAACAATTACCAGGTAGTCTATGCACATAGACACTTTGATTTAAAGTACTGCAATAAAGAAATTAAACATTATCTTAGAAGTTTTTATGTGACCACTTTTCATTGTCAGTATTCATCTTTTTTAAAAAAAAAACTGTTAATGCTAAACATAGCCACTTGGATGAAGCAGAGGATCTACTCAAAAAAGTATTAAAAGTATCTCTTACCTTGATTTTAATGTGTTTGAAACTTAAAAAAAGATGTCCATGAAAACAGTGTAAATCTTTTACATAAATGGCAGTTTTCTCCCATGAACTGTTCAGAGCATCCAGTGATGGGAAGGTGCTTCAATCCCTTCTAGGAAGGCTGGGCTTAAACTTGAGGATGCTCCTCCTCGTCCACGAGACTCCTCCTTAGCGTCCCCAATTTTAGCTCAGCCTTTCTTCAGACAGGTTCTATTATTGTTTTCCTGGTCGGAACAGAACACTGGTGATTTAGCTGATTTAGCGGATTTATTTCTCAGGTCAGGTAATACCATAGTTTCTGTCACCAGCCACCCCCCTGGGAACCTCCAAAAGTCATTTCACTCGGTTTTTTGTTTTGTTTTGTTTTTACGTTCCAGCCTCCCGAGGCTAAAGCCTCATAAACGGGGAGGCTTATCTTTCCAATCTGCCCTGAGACTAAAAACCTCTCCTTTCAGAGACATGCTGCCTTAAACTTCTAAACAAGGAGGCTTATCTCTCCGATCTCCCAGCCAGCTGAGTAAACGCTCTGTCCCTTCAAGGTTTGAAGCTTCCATTTAAAAGTGCAGCCTTTTTTCCTTTTTATTACGAGGCTTTCCCCGCAGAACACCTCAGGGCGGGGAATTAGCCCCTGCGCTTTCCTGCTGAACAGTTTTGCTTTCATCAGGCCGGGCGGTGATAGCTGCTTTTGTTTTCATTCTGCATTTTAAAGGCCGCGTGGTTAAATTTGCTGAGTAATTGTTACTGTCTGTGAGACAAGTTACCCAACAAGGTTTCCCTTTTTGGGCACCTGGGAAGGGGGAGTCCCTACCACCAGTCCACTGGATGATAGAGGACTTGAACTGCTGGATTCCACAGGCAATAAGTGCAGCTAAACCGATCTAATTATAAGTTACAGACCTCTGTGCCCTCATATAGGTGCCAGGTCTGGAGGGAGGTGTTCTGGTCTTCATATTTGATATTACAAGTACTTTATTCAAAACCTGACTTGATTGACTTAAATTCTACAAATCTTTAAGTTATTAAAAGATAGATAGACAGACAGACAGACAGATAGATAACAAAGCAAAACAGAACAAGGAGACAACATTTGTTAAAGGCATGGGGAACTATTTATTCCAGGATCCCCTGCCCTTAAGGGAGCAGGGCCCTAGGTGTTCCAGCCATCTAATTTCATAGCCTCTTTCCATTGCTATCAAAGGCCAGCAGCTACAACTCCAGATCTAGACTAACTGCTAAAAATAGAGATAAGTCCATGGAGCCCAAAAAGACTAAGGCAGCAGAGAAAGATGCACACAGACGCCATCAGGCATTAGAAAGGCAGGTGGAAAAATGTACACAAGCAGCTGCACAGCCCACCTCTTCACCACTCATCATACCCTCTACCTCACAGGCCCAGAACCCTCCAACCGCCTCTCTGGATTTATCCAGAAGGAGCAGCACATCAATACAACCTCCTCAGGAGGCTCTTTCGAACATTCTCACCCCAAGGAGGGCCCCAGAGGCAACATTTACACCAATTGCAGCTGGCCTCAGACAAGAGGAGGAACTTCCAGAGGAAATCCCTGCCAACATGAGGACATGGATGGAGCTAGCTATCCAGAAGGACATAGCAGCAGGCGTCCAACAGGCTATTCAGGCAGGACGAAGACCCTCAGCTTCGGTTTGCAGATCTTTTTCTGAACAATCTCTGGGCATCATGGATCCACATCTTCATCAGATACCCCCCCCCGCAGAACTATCGTTGCCCGCTGTCAGGGATGCTCAGTACACACAGGATATGGGAGATCAAGGGGATCCAATGGATCAAATGGAGGAGGGGTTGGTACACACCGTTGACCAGGTATTGTCAGAGGTGGATCCGCTAGAAAGGGGGATGTCTGATGATGAAGACACTCACCTGACCTCCCCGTATTTACAGAATTATTCCTCCCACAATTATTTAAATCCCTGCTGTTTAAGGCCAAGAACACCACACGGCTGGATAATACGGGTACTCTTCCCCCACCAAATATTCCAGGAGAAACAGAGGATCTCATATTCTCTCAACCAGTCACTGAGGCAGAGGTTATCCCTGTGCCACACATGTTTTCCAATTTAGTGCAAAAATGACAGGCTGCAGCAGCCTCATATCCCGCTCCCACGGGACATGATAAAAAATACTGTAATTTGGCACCCGAGTTCTCTAAATTTCTAAACACTCCGGAAGTGGACAAGCCTATCATTGCGCTTGCATCTTCCTCAGCCATCCCAAGTGAAGCTGAAGAGGCTCTCAAGCGGAACTAGCCCTCCGCAGGGCACACATCTCGGATGCATGGGCCATCAGAGTGGCCACAGCTGCCTCCTTTTTCACCAGATCATCTCTCAGATGGCTCCGCCACCTGAGGGATACCATTCCAGCCTCAAGCATTAGGGCACATCAAGATGTGGCTAAATTAATCGCTGCTGCAGAGTTTTCAGCAGATGCTACCTTCAATGTAGTTAAATTTTCCTCCAGGGCCATTGCTTTCCCAAATTGTGGCTAGAAGGTTACTTTGGCTCAGGCATTGGCAGGCAGATGTCAAGCACAAGTGGCGGCTTGCCTCAGCTCCCATCTCAGAGAACAAACTATTTGGCAGTGCTCTTGAACACCTCCTAATTGAAACCAGAACCAAAAAGAAAATTCTTCCCTCTCTTTTTCATCAATCAGAGTCCAGATCACCACAGCCCTTTCATAGGGGTTCTTTTCGCCCCTTCTACCAACCCTACTATCCAAGATTTCAAAGACAGCCTGGATTCAGACAACAGACAGATAGAATTGAACCTGGGGACAGATATAGAAGGGGACTCCATCCTAGGAGACAATTTCGAGAAACAGGATCTAGGCCCTTCCTCAGGTCGAAGTAACGACCACAACGAGATTTCTATAGATGGTCACCTAAAAAGGTTTGCCGACCAATGGGACTCCTCTACCACTGATGCATGGGTCAGGAACACAGTACGATTTGGTGTGGCACTGGAGTTCAGCTCCACCCCCCCGAATTTTTTTATGAAGTCCCCAATTTCCAGGGACGCAGAAAACAGGTTTCTCATGGACACAGCCATAGCACATCTACTAGAGATCCGGGTCATACAACCCGTCCCTTCTAATCAAAAGGTCTTGGTTTTCATTCACACCTCTTCGTGGTCCCTAAAAGTTCAGGGGGATGGAGGGCAATCCTGGACTTAAAACTTCTAAACCAATATTTAGTTTACCAAAAATTTAAAATGACCAGTCTCCAATCCATCTTACTCATCATCAGAAAAACGATGTCCTTACCTCCATAGCCCTCACGGAAGCTTACTTACATATCCCAATTAGGCCCTCACATTTCAAATTCCTTCGTTTCTGTTACAACAATGTCCATTACGAATATATTGCTCTCCCATTTGGCCTAGCTTCACTTCCCAGAACTTTTACAAAGGTCTTGGCTGCCTTGGCAGCATCATTCAGAGATAGGTCCATCTGACTTTAATGCTACTTGGATGACATTCTGGCATCTTCCATCAATCAAGCAAATTCAAACACTCAAACTACACTTGTAATTCTACAACAACATGGGTTCTCAATCAATTGGTCAAAAAGTCATTTAACACCCTCTACTAGACTCATTCACCTTGGCGCCATCATTGACACCCTGGAAGGCAAAATTTTCCTCTCCCCTGACAGACAAGAAAGCACTAGAGATTTGGCTCAACAGATCAGAACTCTTAGGAAAGTACAACTATGTCTCCTTTCTAAATTGCTCGGGAAAATGATTTCTTGTATTTCTATTATCCCTTGGTCCTGGTTCCATGCAAGAACCCTGCAATGGTTCCTGTTGCCATACCAACGCACCGGGAGAGACGATGCCAGAACTTGCATAAAAGTTCCATCAACGGTTCTCAGGTCTCTACGATGGTGGACCCAACCCGAAATCAACAAGGGATACCCTTTCAAGGATCCATACAGGTCGATTGTTACAACAGACACCAGTCTAGTGGGATGGGGGCCCCACTTCCAATCACATACAGCGCAAGGCCTTTGGATGGATTCAGAGAAGGCACACAATATCAACTGGGTAGAACTGAGAGCGGTGTACTTGGTACTTCGACAATTCCTCCCGCATCTCCATTGCAAACACGTGCTCATCTTAACAGACAATGTAACTACAAAGGCCCATATCAACAAACAAGGGGCCACTCATTCCAATCTACTAATGAGGAAAGCAGAAAAACTATTCCTGTGGGCTGAAATCCATCTTCTCCTGAGAGCCAGTCAGATCATCCAGAGAGTGGGAGGTGCTTCAGTCTGCGTTGTTGAAGGCTGAGCTTAATTACTGAGGAACGCTCCGACCTCCATCACGTGGCTCCCTTGCGTTCCCCAGTTTACGCTCAGCCTTCGTAAGAGTAGGCTGTGTATTTCACCACTCCTTGGCCGATTCAAGAACTCTAATTTCTCAGGTTTGATGATCATTGTTTCTGGTTCTCCTTAGCCTCTAAGCGCACTGGGTAGTGACAAAGCAGGGGAGCGCGTTTTTCTTCACTCCCGGGGGGGCTATACAATGGGCAGCTTTCGCGCTCCGGCGCCAATCCCCCCCCCAATTCGATCCTCTTCCTGCTGCCTTTCTACGCCGCACTCGTAGTGGCTTTATTTGATCACGCTGTAATAGCGCAGCTGGTGTTCCCCCCCACCGTAAACGCCGATCGCCCCAGGAAGGGGTGAAAATCACCTGGCTACCTCTCTCGGCCCCTAGACGTGCCGGAGAGGCTGATTTTGGCCCTGAGCAGCCCGTGAGTAAGGGAGCATGGGCGGCCACCATTTTGGGCGCCGCCGCGTGTCGGGCACCGCTTTTAGAGGCGTCATTGAGCTGCGAAGGGACTAGCTCTAATTATAGGCCTTCCAGCCTGTGAGAGCTATTAGATAAGCAGGGGAATTGGCAAACTTGTTGGCTTTCCGCAGCACGCTCAGGGCAGGAAATAGCAACCTATCCCTCCCTGTTGTTGCCTGGGAGCTCCAGCTGCCAGAGGCCTCACTCCAGTCTCAGGCATTTTATTTGGCATATTGGCAATATTAACAGTAATTTCTGGGGTCACTCCTTCCTGGGAGTTCCAACCAGACCTTGGAATAAATATTTGTAAATAATAATAATAATAGTAATATTTATCAATAGATAGATATCTAAATATATTTAGATATACAATTAGATAGATAGATAGATAGATAGATAGATAGATAGATAGATAGATGTATTTGCATATATATATATTTACATCTTATCAATATTTGGCTATTTCACATTGCCAACACTGGTTGGATTATATATCTTGATTGTACGCTTACGTATAAAGATATAAATAATTATAGTTTATATACATCTAAAATTCCAAAAGGGAGTGCGGGCCAGTGAAAGGACACCCGGCCTTTGTTGTAGGTCGAATCCTTGGCGAGCCAACCGCCTTTACATTTGTATTACAGTCCTTTCCTCTACAATGGCAGATGACAATTCCGCTAAAGGCCCTTCTTTGAAGGCCAAATCTTAATCCTACCACCTGCGCAAACAGGCTAAGGAAGCCCCTAAGGAAACTTCCAAAGCTTCTCAGAGGGACACTCTAACATGTCATAGGGCACTGGAGAAAGAATTTGACAGGCAATCTAGAGAGACACAACCGGTATTTCCAGCCCCCCCACCCTCTGCTCCTTCTACCTCCAGACACCCCCCTCCTCCAGATTGCTCTTCCCTCTCCAGTCGCAGCCCATCCCAGGGACACCAGGTCCCCGGACCTACGACCAGGCGGACGCCGGAAGCAACATTTACGCCCACGGCCGCTGGTCTGCACCATGAGGAGGTCGCCACAGTTGAGATCCATGCGCACATGCAGGCATGGATGGAATGGGCTTTTCGCCAGGGGATTGCAGAGGGCCTGCAACAGATGTCCAGGTCTGGTCCTCCCTCGATGGCGCCCGAACATGACTCGCCATCAGTCAGGTCCTCGCCTAGATCGGACCCCACTCTTGGTCAGGTACCTTTACAGGAGGGCAGTCCTCTCCCAGAAAGGGATCTGGAGGAGGCCATGGAAGACCTAGATCAGTTCGGGGAGGAGGAGGAATTGGAATGGGGGTCTACGCACCAAGGGGAGCCCCTATCGGAGATAGACCCTATGGAGGGGGACATGTCCGAGGACGAGGGCCTCACCCCAGATCAACTCACCTTTGTGGGTCTGTTCAAGCCGCACATGTTTAAATCGCTTCTATTTAAGGCCAGGAACATTTCTGGCCTGTCTGTGCAGTTCTCCTCAGCTCTCCCTTCCCCGGCAGAGGGACAAGAGGACGCCATTTTTAGGCAGCCCATGGTGGAGGCGGAGGTGATCCCGGCCCGCCCATTTTTCATGACTTAGTCTCAAACCAGTTAGACTCCACAAGGGCCCCCCCTGCCCCATCCAGCCAGGACAGGAGGTTCTTTAACCTTGAGTTGAGCTTCTGCAACCTGCTTAACACTCCCGAGGTAGATGAGCCCATCGTTGGTTTGGCATCCTCGTCCTCCCCCAGTGATCCCCTGAAGGTCCTGAAGCCCGAGGACAAGAGGTCCGAGCTTGCTTTACGTTGGGCTCACCAAGCGGACACCTGGGCCATTAGATCGGCCGCTTTCTTCTTCACCAGGTCTTTGATCCGGTGGCTCTGTCAACTGAAGCAGCATGTCCCCCCCCCAACACAAGGGCTCATCAGGACATCGCAAAATTGACGGCTGCGGCAGAATTCTCGGCCGACACTACATACCACGCGGTTAAGTTCTCTGCCCGAGCAATATCCTCTCATGTTACAGCTCGCCGCCTGCTCTGGCTCAAGCACTGGCAGGCGGATGTAAAAAACAAGGTTAAGCTGGCCACTGCCCCCATAAAAGGGGACAAACTATTTGGCACCGTCCTGGAGCCATTGCTATCAGAAACCAGAAGCAAGAAAAAATTTCTTCCCCCCCCTTTTCCATAGGTCAGTCAAGAGCACAGCCCTTTCGGAGAGGTTCCTCACGACCTTTTTACCAGTTTCCTTTCCTGCCCAGGTACCCGAGACCCCCCTCCTTCTGGCCTTTCCAGCCCCAGGATCGAGCCGATCCGGGTGACAGGAGCACGAGGGGCGGCAGCTACAGGCGCCCCTTCAGGGGTTCAGGAGGGAAGCCCTTCTGGTGCAACAGATAGACCCCGTCCACCCCTCCCCATCGGTGGACACCTCAAGCATTTTGCCGACCGGTGGGACTCTTCCACCTCCGATGCCTGGGTCTGAGAGACCATCAGATTGGGCCTCACGCTTGAATTCCAGCGCGCCCCCCCTGAATTTTTTATGGCATCCCCCCCTCCAAGGATCCCACCAAACGCAACCTAATGGA
>BHEV01019354.1:0-25098 GCA_004319985.1 Emydocephalus ijimae | reverse complement strand
TCGACTTCCATCAGGCAGGGCTGATTTTCGATGGCCACTTTCACTCGGATCTTCTTGGCATCAAGAGATGAGGCGTGACTGATTGTGATAATTTGGTGAGCCTCTTCTCGCTTCGTTGAGTGGTTTAGGGTTTTGTTTCTGTAGGAGTGGTTGTTCCATTGGTGGTTCACGGGTTCTCGCTTTACAGGACAGCTTCCTGTCGGTTGGCGATAGTTAGCCCCCCTCAAGGGCTGGCTGGGTCCTATCTTGCCTCTACAGACCTGTCCGATATGGCCTTTTTTCCCGCACACATGGCAGAGCACGTCGAGGAATTTGCATTCTGACCGGGGGTGGCTTGCTCCACAACCAGCGCATTGGTACTGCGATTTCTGGCGTTGGTCTCATTTGGACCGAAGTTGGTGGACCTCTTCTTCATCCCTTTCTGATGACGATTCGAGGTCCTCGTGGTGGGCTGTCGTAGGCTGTCCTTCTGACTGAGGTGAAATTTCGCGGGTGAGTTGGCGAAGCGGGGCGTGGGTGCGGCGCATTCGGGCAGCCGACTTCCTGGTTGCTTCTGCTGCAGTAGCTTCAGCGATGGCATCTTTAAGGCTAATGTCGCCTTTCGCCATCAGCTTACTCTGTGTGCCTGGAGCATCTAATCCCAGAACTATTCAGTCTCTCAGGGCTTCTTCTAGGTCGGCAAACTCGCATAGGCCTCCCAGATTCCGGAGATCCACTGTGAAATCAGCAACACTTTCACCCTTCCGCTGACTTCTCTGGTAAAATTTATGTCTTCTAACGAGCGTTGGCACAGTCGGTGCATAGTGGGCCCTCAGCAGGGATTCGAGGATGTCCCAGTCCATAGACTTTACTTCTGCCGGTTTTGCTAGTGCCTTGGCCATCTTGAATACGGTCGGCCCACAATGAGCTAGGAATACCGCTCGTTTCTTTCCGGTAGTGGCATCCTTCAAATTGTTGGTCTCCAGAAACATCTGGAAACGATCCATATATGAGTCCCAGTCTTCTTGCGTTGGGTTGAATGGAGCGGGTGGTATGACACCGCCGGACATGGTTCCGCCGTTGGTGCGTTTCAGCCACGTGCTCTGTTATCGTTCTTCGTCGTTCAGTCAGCTCTGACGTCTCCACATCCCATCCTCGTCGCCAGTGTTAGGTTCTGTCATGGGCGCTAAGGAGGAAACAAGGCGGTGAACAGTGAATTTCAAACTCTTTATTTACATGTGTAATAGCTCAGCTCTATGGCCGCAACGGCCCCCTTTATATAGGCAAACTCTTGAGTATTTACCCAATGAAAACACAGGGAGCACTAGCTCCATTAACCAATGGGAGAGGCTCGTTAATAGCCAATCAGATTCTCCTGAACGGACCAATCCGATGTCACTATTATCGGCCAATCAGAAGTGCAGGGCCAGAACCCTGCACTTTACTTCAAGCTCTTAATAATCTTTATTCAAGTACTTTTATTAATTCACAACACAGCCCTCCTAAGCTGTTTTCAATGGCAGAGGCACCGCGGGCCGGTCCTTTCCAGGGTGGCCCTGCGGGCCAGATCTAAGCACCCCATGGGCTGGATTCTGTCTGCGGGCCTTGAGTTTGACACCCCAGGCCTAATCCCTTTTTTCTGCTCGAGTTGTATTTTGTTATAATTTTAAAATTGTCAATAACAATAATATTAATATGTATAGGTACAATATATGCAGGTAAATCCTCGATCTAGGTAGAGGCTACTATTTGGAATAGACTCTCCTGCTCAAGCAGGGAATTGGACTAGATGACCTCCAAGTTCCCTTCCAACTCTGTTATTCTATGATATGATAATTTGTGACTGCAATTGAGACCAGAATTTCCATGGCTAAGCATGATAGTTGTTGAGGGAAGTAAATGATTCTGACAGCTGAATTGTCTAAATATTTGCCTCTCTTGGAAGAAGACAGAAAGGAGCCATTTGTGCTGACAAATCGCAAAATGGCACTTTGTTATCCTTCGGCATGTGGCTGCTTCTCTTCCTCCCCAGAGGACATGAAAATAAGGGAAAGGACCTTGTGTCTTCCCACACGCCCAGAATGAAAGCTGACAGTAGAGATGTACACGAAACTGATTGTTTTTGTTCCACTCATCTATTATTTAGACTGCATATAAATATTTTAGCATAACTTGACTTAGCTCTTGTCAAATGTGTTGCTTTGGTTTATTGCATTTGCTGTCCTACTCAGAAGGAAGTCTTGTTATCTCAGTGGGGCATAATGCAAATGCAGCAGGCCTAAGGCTGTTTGCCTTAAGCTCATTCCAGTTGCTTTCCTCTGAGATATATACGCTGGGCCAGGAGTTCTCAATCTTGGTGGCTTTAAGACGTGTGGACTTCAATTCCCAGAATTCTCCAACCAACATTGTCAGCATAGGGTTAAGTATCATCAATATGTTGATGCCACTCAGTTGGGCACAGGGATGGGATTCTACCAGTTTGGAATGGTTCGGAAGAACCGGATGTTAAGTTTTCATCTGGTTCGCTGTACTGGTATTTCAACTGACTGGCTGGCCCCACCTACCACACCGCTCCCCTCCCAGGAGTCTCCACACAATCCATTTTGATGCAGGTAAGTGCAGAGTCCACGCAGAGGCTCTGGGGGGGGGGGAAGGGTCTTCCGAAAGTCCAGAAATTGACCTGTTTCCAGCTTCCGGAGGACCTCCAGAGCCTGGGGGAGGCTGTTTTCACCCTCCCCCTCCTGGGGGAGGCCTCCAGACTCTTGGGAAGGCAAAAAACAGCCCTCCTGGAAGTACCGAAAGTCTGGAAATGGGCCTGTTTCTGCCTTCCAGTGGGCCTCCAAAGCCCAGGGAAGGCCATTTTTGCTCTCTCAGAGGCCCAGGGGAAGCCTCCGGACCCTTGGGAAGGTGAAAAATGGCCGTCCCAGAAGTTCCAATAGGCCACGCCCACCATGGCCACAGCCAGACAGTGAACCAGTTGCTGGGATTTTTGAATCCCACCCCTGGTTGGGCATCTTAGCCCTGCTCTACAAGGTACTTTTCCAGTGCCTGAAGCAGTGTTTTTCAATTGTGGCAACTTTAAGATATGTGAACATCAACTCCCAGAATTCTCCAACCAGAGTATTGGCTAGGAAATTGTGGGAAGTGAAATCCACCCCAAAGTCGAGAAATATTGGCCTAGAACTAGAGTCTTAAGTGAAGCCCCAAGGTTTGGTGCCAGACTAAGGAATACACCACAGCTGAATCCAATGAGCGGTACAATAGTTTGAAGAACCAGATATATGTAGCCCAGTGTTTTTCAGATCTGGCTTCAATTCCCAGAATATGCTGGTGAGGGAATTTTGGGATTTGAAATCCACAAATCATAAAGCCTTCAAGGATGAGAAACACTACTCTAGTAAATCTGGAATAGGGTAAAGTCCATAAGATTGTTTAAAACATCAATAGTGCTTAACTTGCTTCTAACAATTGCATTATTCTTAGCCTGGATATATGTATCATATCTAGTATCTTATTTAACAAACTACTAATTTTAGATGGCTCAAATCAGCCAAGAAAACTTGTGATCCTCCACCTATTGCTTTTCTAAATGGGTGACTGAGTCATCTATTCTTGGCTTTTAGTATCAGTACTAAGGGGTGAGTTTGATTAAGAATCATTTGGAGTTCTCTTGAAAAGCCTCAAATTTTACTCAAATCTTTTTGGAGCAGCTGTCCAACAGACAAAGATACAGGATGGAGCAGTGCTGTGAAAGCAACCAGGGAGTTGTCCACCACAGAAGGATAAGCTACCCAGAAATAGATGTTACACCAATATCACCCTGATCATTAGTATGAACTTTCACAGCTGTGTCTTCTCTTCCCGGAAGCATCAATGGGGACCTGATTCAGCATATATTTAGGCTTTCAATTCCATTGACTGTAGGAAGCTTTCCACCTCAGTGCTTCAAGAGTTGTGTCATAATTCTATCTACTGTTCTATAAATGGAAATTTTCACAACATTTGAGTGAGATGCAGTCAGACACAGCTAGCAGTAAGCAACATGTTGCAAAATCCATAGTTTGGTAATGATTGATGATGATGTCCCATTAAGTCATTTTTGACTCCAAGCAACCACACAGATGGATGTTCTCCATGACATTCTGTCCCTGACCTGTTCTTTTCAGATCTCCCAACACTCATCGCTACTGTGGCTGAGTCCATCCACTTTGCTGATGGTTGTTTTCTTCTCCCTCCTTCCACCTTTCCAGCATTAGAGCCTATTACAAAAAGCAAGATCTTCCCATAATGTGTCTGAAGTAGGACGATTTGAAGATAGTCATTTGTGCCTTGAATGAGAACACTGAGCTGGTTTGTTTGATGATCTACTGGGTTGGTTTCTTTTTGCTGCAGCTGCCCACCCCTCCAAAAAAAGGTTAATACAGTCCTAGGATGCATCAATAGAGGGATAGTTTCAAGATCACACGAAGTCACAGCACTGCTTTATACTACACTGGTTAAACACACTTGGAATACTGCATCCAATTCTGTTCACCATGATACAAAAAAGATGTTGACACCCTAGAAAGAGTGCAGAGAAGAGCAACAAAGATGATAAGGGCTTTGGAGGCTAAACCATATAATGAATGACTGAGGATATTAGGTATGTCTATTGTCATGCCCCTGTTAGAATCTGACTCTGAGGGAGAGGAGGAACAACTGGCAGGGAGTGGGAGTGTGGCTCCGGAGGTTTTGGAGGAAACTGGGGAAGGGCACAGGCCAACTGGGCATTCAGAGGAAGACCCAGGCCCATCCCCTCTTCTTCCTAGGGCACGCAGGGAGGAGAGGATAAGGGAGAAATGTGAATGGTGTGGTCTATGGGGGAGGAAAGGGCCTTGATCCCCTTTATGGGCTGCAGCTGTGAGGACTGTTTAAAAGGACAAACTGCACATGGGCCAGTGCTGGAAGCAAAGCATAAAAATATTCCTAATTTGTCAATTCTTGTCTTATCTGAGTTCTGGCATCCTTCCCAGTGTGTGTATTTCGATATCTGTGGACATCTTCAAGCCCTTATCCTGCCTGGTCTCATTAATTGCTTCAGTGTGGTTTGTATTGTTTTTTTTTCTATTTATAATTTATATGTATTTTGAGTTTGAACAAAAGTTCTTCCTTTTCACAACTGTTTGTAGGGGAGTTTTTTTCTCCAGTCAATGATAATTGGACCTTTAAAGCCAAGTTAAAGGAATTAAAGGGACTTCCCCTGATTTTGTGACTTCGTTGCTTTTGTATCCTACCCTACACATTTAGTCTCATGAAGGACTAGGGGTGATATGATAGGAGTCTTCTAGTAGTTGAGGGGCTGTCATAGAGAAGAGGAATCCATTGATTCTCCAAAGTACTTGTCATGGTCTGGTTTAGAGGAATTGGAACCAAGACCATCCAACAGGGATGGCAAGTCTCCCTTGGCATGTTTGGGGAGGCCAGGGGCTGAGGAAGATGCTATCCCAGGCCCATCAGGCATTGAAGGGGATGGTCAAACCAGACAGTGAGTTGCCTGCCTTCACAGTCACAGGGGAGGGTCGGCTCCCGACAGGCAATGGTGCTGATAGGCAGCAGATCCCCTTCTGATGAAGAACAGCTGCCTCCTCCACTCGATCGAAGGGCTACAGAGAGTGGAGTGTAGGCAAGCTCAGAGAAGGGCTGCAAGGCTACTCAGGAGGAGGTTTCCCTACCTCTCATCACAAAGAACACCTGGAGGGGAGTGACTTAAGGAGAGGCAGTGGGGAGATAATGTTTGCCAGGAACAATTGTTTGTTTTGGCTTACACTCCATGGTCTTTGACTCTTGCCTTTTGCCTTGCCTTGCCTTGCCTTAAAGAGTGTTTGCCTTGCCTTGAGGACTGCCTTACCTTGCCTTGCCTTGCCTTGCCTTGCCGACTGCTCTTTGCCTTTTGCTTTGCCCAGCTATGTTCTCCTATGTGTTTTCTTCTTTTTTCCAAGCTTCTGCACTTGGCAATTGGTCCATATTTACAGCCATTTGCAGCATCCCATAGTCACATCATCATGATTTGCAATATTTTAACCAGAAGAACAATAGAATTTAAACTTATATACTGTGTTATGCCCTTGGTAGAGTTGGACTCTGAGGGAGAGGAGGAACAGCTGACAGGGAATGGAGGTGTGGCTCTGGAGGTTGTGAAGAAGGCTGAGGAAGGGCAGAGGCTGGCTCGGCAGTCAGAGGAAGAACCAGGCCCATCTCCTGTACATCCTAGGACACGTAGGGAAGAACAGAGAAGGAAACAACTTGGCTTATGAGAGAGGAAGCGGCCATGATCCCCCTCATTAGTTGCAGCTGGGGAGAATAGTATATAAGAGAGACGATTACAACATAGCATTGCCAGAAGCAAAGCATGTTTTATTTTGGGCTGAAGTTATCTTGGTTGGTGTCCTTCCAACAGACTGTGCCTTGTTATCTCCTTGAATTTGGTAATTACTTATCCTGGTCTGTTGTGGAAATTCCTTCATTGTAGTTTGTTTGGTTTTTTTATTTCACCTCTATCTGCTCATTAAGTTTGGACTGTATTGCTTTCTTTTGAAGACTATTTTTGAGTAAGTTTTATCTCCAACTGAGAATTATTGAACAGTGGGGCCAAGTTGGAGGCATTAAAGGACATTTATTTTTGTTTTGGATTTTGTTAGATTTGTGTTAAACTCTGGGTCATCACATACTGCTTCATGATACTTCACAATCCTCTCTAAGCAGTTTACAGAGTCTGCCTCTTGTCCCCAACAATCTGGGTCCTCATTTTACCCACCTCGGAAAGATGGAAGGCTGAGTCAACCTTGAGCCTGTCAGGATCAAACTGCTATCAGTCAGCAGAATTAGGCTGCGATACTGCATTCTGACCACTGAGTTATTGGTTTCTAGAAAAAAAAAGTGCCTATAGTGAACCATGGATTCATTTAACGACATGACATTCATTTACTGACTGCTGCATTTGCTTACCAACTGCTGCTGAAAAGGTCATAAAATCAAGCGCAGTCGTGTGATGATCCCCTTAACTGTTATCATTATTAAAATAGAGATATTTGGGGCTAAATTATAGTCGTAAGTTGAGGAATGCCTGTGTTGAACATTGTGCGGCAGGTTGTTCTTGCTGCACAGATGGTCCCATTGTTTCCTTCACACTGCGGAAGGGGAAGGGGCTATTCAGTTTTTGATGCTGGAGAAGGTATATTTCCTTTATGGAGGAAAATGCGCTTGATGAATAATGACCATTCCTCTACATTGTCATTTTACAGCTTCCCATTTTTGTTATTTATGCATGCCTTTTCTCCGCTTTTAATCAAGTAGATATTTTCCAATGTGCATCCATTAGCTTAATTAATTTAGTTGCTAAAAGCTCATTGGCAGAAGTGTAAATTGCTTCTCTCTCAGGGAATTTAGCCAGGTCTGTTATTGCAATATAGATGTTTCCCACCAGGAAATGACACTGAGTAACTGGGATAAATAATCTTTAAAAAAAAAAATCCTGTCACTTGGATGTCAAACCTGAAAGTCCAAATAAGAGCTGTATAGTCAAAATGTACTGTATTATGCAGAGTTTCTGCTACTATCCAACTTCAGTGATCAAAAGATCCCTTTGGAAGAGCAAGTGTAGCCTTGGATCTTAGGTTGCTCATATTTAAAAAATTCCTACATATACAAAAGGATACTCATTTATTTTTGTTTATTTGTCTATTTATTCATGTTTATTTGTATCCCACATTTATTATTTTTACAAGTAACTCAAGGCAATGAACATATCCAACGCACCTTCCTCCTCCTATTCTCCCCACAACAACAACCCTGTGAGGTAGGTTGGGCTAAGAGAGAGTGATTAGGCAAAAGTCACCCAGCTGGCTTTCATGCCTAAGGAAGAACTTGAACCCATAGGCTCCTGCTTTCTATCCTAGTGCCTAAACCACTGGACCAAACTGGCTCTTGTATTACTCAACTAGATCAGGGCTTGCCAACCTTTTGGACCTCAGGGACCATCAAACTCACCATTTAAAATTCCGTGGACGACTCATATGAATCCAGCATGCTGCTCACTGAAGTGCTTGGACTCCCACTGATGGGATGGGGTCCTTCAGGCCTTAGCTTGGCTGCCTGTTTCTGCAACCTTAAATACTCAGAGTCATTTGGACCTGTTTCCCACAGAAAAAAAAAACCACTGGGATTTCTCATCTCTCTCTGTTTCTCTCTCTCTCTCATCTCTCTCTTTCTTTCCCTCTCTCTTTCTTCCTTTCTCCCTCTTTCTCTCTCTCTCTTTCCCTCCCTCCCTCTCTCTTTCTCCCTCTTTCTCCCTCTCTCTCTCTCTTTCTTCCTTTCTCCATCTTTCTCTCTCTCTCTTTCCCTCCCTCCCTCCCTCTCTCTTTCTCCCTCTTTCTCTCTTTCTCTCTTTCTCCCTCTTTCTCTCCCACCGGTTGGCGACCTCTGAACTAAATAACATCATCACCTCCAATTAAAATAAAATGTGATCCTCCTTTCCATAAAGGTCAGAAACTGATTTTTAAAAAGAAAAAAAAAGGGGGGGGCAGAAATATTTTCTTTCTCTGTTTAGAGTCAGAGATGGGAATAACCTTTGTCATCATTGGGGTCACATTTAATTCATTTTGGTAGGAAAAAATGGATATAATGGATGGAATAAAATTGCAGAACAGGTACGGCTGAATCACAAGCATCAGTAAAGCTGACATTTTCCATTTCTTTCCCCAGTTTAGGAGGCTGGGAAGTTTGGTTTTGTATTATTTTTATTCATGTGCTTCTACTCCAAAGTTTGTTTTTAGCTATCACATCCTGGCAACCCATGTTAATCTCTCTCTTTCTCTCTCTCTCTCTCTCTCTCTCTCTCTGTGTGTGTGTGTATTTACACAGCCTTCAAAAGAGGCATTTTGCAACCAATTGTACCGATCATCTCTTTCCAAATCATTAAAGCAGCCATGTCTTTTCCCCCAGCCTATGGTGGCTACAGCAGAAGCTGCTCCTTCCTGTTCCAAATGCAGGGGACAGCTTTTGTAAATGATCTGGAAGCTATTATTCCCAGAGGCAATGAGAGCTTTAATTGGGAATAAATGGTTTGAGTTCTATTACACCATTCCTTTTCTAGGTTAGCACTCCCAATTAATTTCTGAGCTATCTTCAGATTTGGGGGATGTTGTTCACTAATAGAACGACTCTTTTCATAGGCTTTATACTATGAGTGGGCAATTAGCATGTCTGCAGGAGACTTCTATTGTTGCCTGGAAGGATCTCTGCCTAACTGCTTTTTTTAAAAAAAAATCTCAAATTATAATGAAAATTAAACAATGAGTTGGTATGAAGAGCAAAACCATTCCAGCTTTGAGCATAAGTCTTTCCAAAAGTATCATTGGGCTTAGAATAATCCTCTTAACCAATCCTAAACCTCAAGAGAACCAAAATTCTTCCTAAAGTGTCCAATTCCATATTTCTGGAATGCAGTTTAGCATCATATTTACATCTCCAGAAGAACCAGAAGAAAACAGTAACAGAAGAGAACCAAATCCTATGAGTTAGACAGACCTTCCATTTCTTTCAGAGCCAGATAAGAAGATTAACTCTTCTCCCTCTGTCATAAAAGTAGTCCTATGACCACTCAATTAGTGATGGTTCAAAGTTACAACCTACCATGGTCAAATGATTGCATTTTGGATGCTTGGCAACAAGGCCACATTTACAGCTGTTTGCAGCATCCTGCAGTCAGATAACAGATAATCAGAGTTGGAAGGGACCTTGTAGGTCATCTAGTCCACCCCCTGCCCAAGCAGGAGACCCTACACCATTTCTGACAAATTTCTTCTTGAAAGACTCAAGTGATGGCGCTCCCACAACTTCCCAGGGCAAGCTGTTCCATGGGTTGATTGTTCTCATTGTCAGAAAGTTTCTCCTTATTTCCAGGTTAAATCTCTCTTTGTTCAGTTTCCATCCATTATTCCTTGTCTGGCATTCAGGTGCTTTGGAAAATAGCTTGACCCCTTCCTCTCTGTGGCAGCCCCTCAAATATTGGAAGACTGCTATCATGACTCCCCTGGTCCTTCTCTTCACTAGACCAGCCATGCCCAGTTCCTGTAACTGTTCTTCATATGTTTTAGTCTCCATCCTGGTTGCTCTTCTCTGTACTTTTTCTAGAGTCTCAACATCTTTTTTATAATGTGGTGACCAAAACTGGATGCAGTACTCTAGGTGTGGTCTTACTAAAGCTTTATAGAGTGGTATTAGTACCTCACTTGATCATGATTGTATCCCTCTGTTAATGCAATTTAGGATTGCGTTGGCTTTTTTTGGCGGCTGCTGCACACTGCTGGCTCATATTTAGCTGGTTGTCCACTAAGACTCCAAGATCCCTCTCACAGTTACTGCTATTGAGCCTGGTTTTACCCAGTCTATATGTGTACTTTTGGTCTTTCTTGCCTAAGTGTAGGACTTTACTTTTCTCCACATTGAATTTCATTTTGTTAGGTACGACCAGAGGTGGGATTCTACCAGTTCAGACAGGTTGTATTAAAACTGGTTGTTATGATTCTGTGCAGTTTGGAGAACTGGCAAATCGTGCCTCTGGCTGGCCCCACCCCTCTCCACCCACCCCTCCCCTCCCCGCCCAGTCAGTCCTTATCATGCATACGCGACATCATTGACTCCATTTTGTATTTTTTCCCCCTCCCGACGATCAGCTGTTCTGATGATCAGCTGCGCCGGGATCCCCCTTGCTATCTTACTGCTTTGCCCCTTTGTGCTTCCTGGGCCTCAGGAAAGCCTCCTGGGGAGGCGTTTTTGCTCCCAGGAAGCTTCCCTGAGGCCCAGGAGGCAAAAAGGGGTGTGGGGGGGTGCCCCTGGGGGGGTGCCCCCCTCCTGCGGTGCTCTGTTTTTTTGCTTTCCTGGACTCCAGGAAAGGTTCCTGGGAGCAACCTCCCCCCCCAGGAGGCTTCCCTGAGACCCAGGAGATAAAAAAAACCAACAACCTGGGAGGATGCTGCAAAAAAAGAAGAATCCACGCCCACCCAGTCCCATGGCTATGCCCACCTAGCCACGCCCACAGAAACGGTTGTTATAAAATTTGAATCTCACCCCTGGATACGGCGCAGTGTTTTAGTCCAGTGATGGCTAACCTATGACACGCGTGTCACTCATGACACGCCGAGGCACTTTGACTGACACGCCTGTTGGTGTGAGGAAAACCTGCACATTTAGAGGCTGCCTGTGCTCTGCTCCAATCCCTGCTCCCTGTTTGGTGCGTGGAGGCGTGGTGTCACCGCTGCCACAAGATCTTTGCAGCAGAGAACCAGTTTTAACCGCCATAAACTGAGGTTGGTCAGTTTCATTACCTCAGGAACGCTACAGGAGGAAAGGAGATCCATGAGGTTCACAGCCCTGTAAGGTGGCCTTCCGATCCCCACATCCTGCACCTGCAGCCCTGAGACCAGGGAGACGAGTTTCACAGCCCTGTGTGATCACCCCAGCCCAGTCCGTCATAAACCAAATTATTGATATTTCTTGAAATGACACACAACCCAAGGAAGGCTACACTTTTTCCCGATTTTCGACACACCAAGCTGAAAAGGTTAGCCATTACTATTCTAGTCTGTCAAGATCCATCTGGATCTTGACTCTTGAGCCTATCTTCTTGGGTGTTAGCTTAGTAACATCTGCAAATTTGGTAAGTTCCCCTTCTATTCCATCATCTATGTTGTTAACTATGTCAGTCACACCACCATGTGCAAAATATCTTCAAAGAAAAACCAGAAAGTCCAGTTGCCTCTTGAAAAAAGCACCTTTGGGACAACCATGACCTGGATGACTGAAAATCTCCATGGACAAAGAGGTATTCCTGCTTCAAATTCACCTCTTTCTCTCAGAATTCCTCAGCCTGATGTCTTCCAGATGTGTAGGACTATGTTTTATAGCAGGGGTGTCAAACTCGCGGTGTCACGGAGTCATCATGTGAGGTATCATGACTTTTTCCTCCTTTGCTAAACTGGGTGTGGCCGTCACCAGCGCATGACGCATCCAGCCCATGAGTCGTGAGTTTGACAACCCTGTTTCATAGTAATCATAAGAGAACAGGAGACTGAGGAAATCTCTATTAACTGTTTCTTCAACATTTGTTTTGATGAGAAGGTGGTGTCAATATTTATTAGATTGGTAAATGATGGAAATAGCTAATATCACTAGAAGGCAAAAATAAAATGTAAGGGTATCTCAGTGAGTTAGAGAAATGGATTGAGAACAGGAAAATTCAATATAACACAAACATATACAGAATTTTATGGCCTTTTTTGCTTTTCCATTAAGCAAATCACTGTGGTTGTTAATGGAATTAAATGGTCATTAAGCAAATCTGGCTTCCCATTGACTTCTCTTGTTGGAAGCCAGCTGGGAAGATCACAACTGGCAATTTTAGAATATAATAGAATACAGTAGAATAGAATGGAATGGAATGAAAGAGTTGGAAGGGACCTTGGAGGTCTTCTAGTCCAACCCTCTGCTTAGGCAAGAAATCCTATAGCATTTCAGACAAATGGTTATCCAGTCTCTTCTTAAAAACTTCCAGTGTTGGAGCAATTGCACGAGCCTAGGTCACTCACACCGTTGTAAATATACTCCCATTTCCAAGTGCCCAAATTCTGATCATGTGACCACACAGACACTGCAATGATTGTAAGTGCGAGAGCGGTCATAAGTCACTTTTCCCATCACCGTCATAACTTCAAAAGTTCATTAAACGAATGCTCATAAGTCAAGGCTTAGCATGGTAGATTCCTGTCCTGACAATTATTTTTCCAAAGGAAAGAAAAACACAGTTTCAATGCCAGAAAGGGTGCCACAAAAAAAAAGATTCGGTCTGCTTTTTATTGTTCCTGAGTGCAGAGTGTTGAATAATGATTTGAATTAGAAAAATAAAGATTTTGTTTGTGTGTTAGAAAAAATAAATTCTAAGAGCTGGTTGACAATGGGACCAATTATGCAGGGGTGAAAGAGGCTGAGGGTGGAGTGGACTCTCTTTCACTAGATGTGAAGTGGAGGTGTTTTAATGAATTCCTGCACTGAACAAAAAATGGGAATGTATTGTCAAGAAAGCTCTTTCTATATCTATAATTCCATTATTACCCAAATTCCATTTACTTTCCTTTATTGAATGGAGTGACAATTCTGTCAGGTTTTTATTGATAACTGTAACAATACGTTCCTTGGCTACCTTGCTGATCTCTCTGCTTTCATCCCCTGACTTAAACCATGATCCTTTGTACTTTATTCTTCCAATACAATGGTTTGGTTGGATGATTGGTCTCATTTCCCCCCACCTCTCTTTTGACTTGCTTAAGATACTATGCAATTTTTTTTTTACTAAAGAAAAAAAATCGCTTTTAAAGAAAGAAAAATGCACTGTGCCAACATTTTCTTATGCTTCTTTTTTTAAACTTTTAAAAATGTCTTCTAATGTTTTTGCAACTAAAACACACACATACACACATCCTTGGATTCTGCTTGTTTCATAAAATTCACTTCATTATAGGCTTTTTTAAAAATTAACCATTCTTCTTCTCTCGTGTCACTACACTTTTCCCAGCCACTGTAGAACACAGGCTCTGGCACATGGGGTGTAATCGTGGAGATCATGTGATGTACAGGGTTGTGGTAGCAGGGTGCAGTTTAATAGGTGTTCCATTGTCTGGGGAGCCTCCCCGCAGTCGCATTCTATGGATCCATCATGGTTGTATCCCCATTTCTGCATCAGGGCTTTGCATCTCCCAACTCCAGTTCTAAGGCGATTCAGGCAGCGCCAATTTTGCCATGGCTCACTGGCACCTATTGGGAGGGATTCCTTTGGCTCAAAAGAGAGGTTATGGGGTTTCTCCTGTAGGTGTTTTGACCAGGCTTCTATCCTGCAGCTCTGGGGATTGCCATCCAGGGGTTGTATTAATTAATTAATTAATTAATTAATTAACCATTAAAAAAATCTTTAAAAGTATCACAGAATGTGACTATCCTGAAACATGTGGACTGGACAAAAGGTAAAAACTTGTCTCTTCTGAACCCAGAGCAGTAACCCTATTGAATGCTACTGTATAGTGCAATATTAATGCAATATCAGAGAGTTTCAATTCAATGTATAGAATGTGAAGAATGTGTGTTTATGTTTATTTTCATAGTCATAATGTACACTGAAGATGGTATTTAATTTCGATGTACGAAGTGCAATGGCAATAAAGTAAACTGAACTAAACAATAGTCTCTGTGATGACCCAGGGTGGGATACAAAGCAAATACAGTCACAGAAAACAGGTGAAGCCCCTTTTATTTCTTCACTTTGCTTCCAAGCTCTGAATATTCTTGACCGAAGACAAAAAAAATCCCACACAAACAGTTACAAGAACAAGGAAAAAAGCAACACAAACCAGGCAAGATAAGGGCTGGAGGACGTTCACAGATAACAGAACACACACTGGGAAGGACGTCAAACTCAGAAAGGAACCATAAACTAGAGATATTTCCATGTTTTGTTTCCAGTATTCACCCATATGCATGTCTGACCTCTTATTCAGTTGTCACAGCTGCAGCCCATGAAGAGGATCAAGGCCCTCTCCTCCCAAGTAGACCACGTCTCTCCCTTATCCTCGCTTCCCTGCATGCCCTAGGATGGAGAGGGGATGGGCCTGGGTCCTCCTCTGACTGCTCAGCTGGCCTCTGCCCTTCCCCAGCCACAACCTCCAGAGCCACACTTCCACTCCCTGTCTGCTGTTCCTCCTCTCCCTCAGAGTCAGTCTCCACCAGGGCCATGACAGCCTCAGTGTAAAGGCTCCATGTATTTATTTTAATATATTAAAAGACTGCAAGCACAGTTACTGTATACCTTATATAATTAAGGGTCATAAATGGAGCTCGGCTTGATAATGACATTTGTCTGAAGTGGTGTAGGGTTTCCTGCCTCCAAGGTTCCTTCCAACTCTGTTATTCTATTCTATGACAAAGGCTCATGTAATCCAATTGTTATGATCAATCAGAGCCATTCAGAAAGCCCAGAAGCAATGAAGGCGACAGTCCCCATGCACGATACCCCTCAATTGCTGGTATTTAAAATACATAGCCTATGATTCAGGAGGTAATAAACAGCCACCGAAACTGGTAACTGTTGAACCACCAATTCTTTTAGAAACTATATTGCATTGTAAAACCAAGAGAAAATTGTACTGTCCCTTTATGATTTATTGCTAACCTAATCCTTATCATCCATCTAAGCTAACAAAGCCCACAGGGAGATACCCTTTTCTGCACATTTCCTAATTTTCCCATTTAAAAAGGTAATTTAACAGCGATACAACATGTTGTGAATGAATAAATGTGTTAATAAAGTTATCAAGAGCTTGAAGTCAAGTGCAGGGTTCTGGCCCTGCACTTCTGATTGGCCGTTAATGGCGATATCGGATTGGTCTGTTCAGGTGAATTCAGGCCATTAACGAGCCTCTCTCATTGGTTAATGGAGCTAGCGCTCCCTGGTTTTCATTGGTTGAATATCTAATAAGTTGCCTATATAAGGAAGGCTGTAGCAGCCATTGAGTTTGAGCTGTCACACCATGTAAATAAAGAGTTTTGAAGTTCACCGTTTCACCAGCTCGTCTCCATTCTTCGCACCCACGCTCAGTACTTAACATTGGCGACGAGGATGGGATGTGGAGACGTCAGAGCTGACTGAACAACGAAGAATGATAACCAAGCACGTGGCTGAACGCACAATGGCGGAACCATGTCCGGCGGCATCATACCACCCGCTCCATTCGACCCAGCGCAGGAAGACTGGGACTCCTATATGGATCGTTTCCAAATGTTCTTGGAAACCAACAATTTGAAGGATGCCACTACTGGGAAGAAACGGGCGGTATTCCTAACGCATTGCAGGCCGACCGTATTCAAGATGGCTAAGGCACTAGCAAAACTGGCAGAAGTAAAGGCTATGGACTGGGACATCCTTGAACCCCTACTGAGAGCCCACTATGCACCGACCGTGCCAACACTCGTGAGGCACCATGAATTTTACCAGAGAGACCAGCAGATAGGAGAGAGCGTTGCAGATTTCGTCGCGGATCTCCGGAACCTGGGAGGCCTCTGCAGATTTGCCAACCTGGAAGAGGCCCTGAGAGACCGAATAATTCTGGGGCTAGATGCACCGCACGTGCAGAGTAAGCTGATGGTGAAAGGCAACATCAGTCTTACAGACACCATTGCTGATGCTCCTGCAGCAGAAGCAACCAGGAAGTCGGCTGCTTGAATGCACCGCAACCGCGCTCCGGTTCACCAACCGACCGGCGACATTTCACCCAAGTCAGAAGGACAGCTTTTGATGACCCACCACTCCTACAGAAACAGAACCCTAAACCGCCCCACGAAGCGAGAAGAGGCTCACCAAACTATCACTATTGGTCACGCCTCCTCTTTGGATGCCAAGAAAATCCGAGTTAAAGTGGCTATCGAAAACCAGTCCTGCCTGATGGAAGTCGACTCAGGATCGTCCCTCTCGATGGTTTCCTGGAAGACCCTCAAGTAGCTCATCCCTACGGTCCAGTGACAAGACCTCCGTTTCCAAAGACTTATACTTAAAGACTATCAGGGGAATCGGATTCCAGTGGTAGGATCCAGTCGAGTCCGGGTCTCGTTCAAGAACCGTACAGCATACCTACCCCTGACGGTGATCGATAAAGACCGGCCTAGCCTGTTAGGCCTCCAATGGTTCGCTCCACTTGGCATTGAAGTGGCAGGCATTAACCGAATCGGCAGCAGCGACTGGGAGGAGGACCTCGTCCAAGAATTCAAGGACGTCTTTGCAGAAAAACTAGGCGAGTACAAGGGGACCCCGATATCGTTTAACCTTAATCCAAAGGTAGCTCCCATCCGCCTTAAGCCTCGTGGGTTCCATTTGCCCTTAAACCAAAAATTGACGAGCAGCTCGATAAATTAATAGCCCAGGGTGTGTTAGAGCCCACCGATCACTCTCCCTGGGAGACCCCGATCGTGACACCCATCAAGCCAGATGGATCGATAAGAATTTGTGGGGACTACCGAGCCACCTTGAACCATGCCCTGCAGCAAAACGTGTATCCGGTACCAGTGGTGCAGCACCTCCCCCATTCCCTGGGGGGCGGAAAAGTCTTCGCTAAACTAGATTTAGCTCAGGCATATCAACAACTGCCGGTAGACGAAAAAACGGCACAGGCACAGACAATCATGACGCACCGTGGTGCCTTTAAATGTACCCAACTCCAATTCGGAGTGAGCGTAGCCCCAGGGATCTTCCAGAGCTTGATGGAAAGACTTTTACAGGGGATAAAAGGCGTTGTCCCATACATTGATGATGTGTTAATCGCTGCCCCTACCCCGAAAATTTTACGGGATCACCTGAGGATGGTCCTCCAGAAATTCAAAGACGCAGGTCTTAAAGTGAAGAAAAATAAGTGTAAACTGTGTACAGATCGTGTCGAATTCTTGGGGTATTTGATTGATAGTCAGGGCATTCACCCTACCGATAGCAAACTGAGGGCAATCAAAAACGCTCCCAAACCCCGAAATAAGGCCGACCTCCAGGCATTTCTAGGCCTTATCAATTTTTATAACGTATTCCTGCCGCACAAGGCAACTGTAGCTGAACCCCTACACCGTTTATTGGACAAAAAAGCAATCTGGGTATGGGGACATAGAGAAGAGCAGGCGTTTCGAAATGTAAAAAAATTATTGACTTCTGACGCTGTACTAATGCAGTACAATGAGACTTTGCCGTTAACGATCACGTGTGATGCATCGCCTTTCGGAGTAGGCGCCATTTTGAGCCACGTTTTGCCAAATGGTAACGAAGCCCCTGTTGCCTATTTCTCAAAGACGCTTTCAAAAGCAGAACGCAATTACAGTCAGATTGATAAAGAAGCCCTTGCTATTGTATCTGCTGTCAAAAGATTTCATGAATACGTGTACGGCCGAGCTTTTACTATAGTGACTGACCACAAACCTTTGCTGGGAATAATAGCCGGAGATAAGCCAACCCCCTATATACTATCTCCCAGAATGACTCGCTGGTCAGAATTCTTGGCTCTCTATAATTATCGGCTGCAACACCGCCCAGGGAAAGCCATTCCCACGCCGATGCCTTGAGCCAAGCACCGCTTCCAGAGACTATTGATGACCCCGCGCCTACAGTGACTACGTTGCAGATCGAGACACTTCGCACGCCGCCATTAACAGCCCGAGATATCGCGATGGAAACAAAACGCGACCCCACCTTAGCACGAGTCCTCAGTTGGGTGGAACGCGGATGGCCATTGGACCAGGTACCTGATGACTACGCCCCATTCAAGAGTCGTCAAACAGAACTGTTTTCACAAAAGGGCTGCATTATCTGGGGAGATAGAGTCGTTTTCCCAGAGCGACTTCAATGAGCAGTCCTTGCTAAGTCTTCGCTAAACTAGATTTAGCTCAGGCATATCAACAACTGCCGGTAGATGAAAAAACGGCACAGGCACAGACAATCATGACGCACCGTGGTGCCTTTAAATGTACCCAACTCCAATTCGGAGTGAGCGTAGCCCCAGGGATCTTGCACGATGGCCACCCTGGCATCGTGCGTATGAAAGCTCTCGCACAAAGCTATGCATGGTGGCCAGGCATCAGCAAGCAAATTGAGACATGGGTCAAAGCTTGTCACAAATGCCAGGAAGTAAGCAACGCCCCACCAAAAGCAATCCCAACCAAATGGGAAACACCGCGGGTACCCTGGTCCCGTATCCATCTGGACTTTGCTGGTCCTACCAAAGGCCACACATTTTTGTTAACAGTGGATGCCTACTTGAACTGGCTTGAAATCCATCAAATGAAGAACACAACAACCGAAGCGGTCATTAAGAAACTGGACAGACTGTTTGCAACACACGGATTACCAGACGTGCTGGTATCCGACAATGGGCCCCAATTTACCATGCTGTCCTTTGAACAGTACCTGGCGGACCGCAGTATTCGCCATGCGCTGACTTCACCTGCACATCCTGCGGCCAACGGAAGGGCCGAGCGCATAGTACAATTCATCAAGAAAACGCTACAAAAAATGGACTATGACAACATCGAAGAAAAAATAAACCGGATCCTCTTTTTGCAGCATATCACTCCACACAGCGTCACCAACACAACTCCCGCAGAGTTGCTAATGGGGTGGAAGCTCCGCTCCCACCTCGACCGCCTACACCCCTCCTACGAACCTGAAAAACCACACGATCCAGCGGGCGATGCCGTACCTTCCAGATAGGCGACTTGGTGTTTGCTAAAAATTTGTCGGGCGATCCGTTGTGGGTAGAAGCGACTGTGGTCCGAGTAACCGGCCCTAGATCCTACCTCATGCAATGCCGCGATGATAGACTATGGAAGCACCATATTGATCAGCTACGATCAAGGCTGCAGTCAGGGATCTCCGAGTTCCCTGATGCCCTAACTGAGGGGGGAGGAGAGATGGAGGAAGATGAACTTAAATTAGCAGAAAACTTTAATGAAAGGAACGATAGCGGAACAGAAACACGTGAAGAGGAATCAGGGATGGGAGTGAGCTCGCCTAATGGGGATACCGAAGATGTTGGTGACAACGGAAATTCGAACTCAGAGGCACCCTCTTCACCAAACAACGCTCTACCTTATCAAGAGTGCAGCCAAATACCGGGGGCACAACGAAAGTCAACTAGAATAACAAAACAACTGTCCTACCTCAAGGACTACGTAACCACACCCCGTAAACAGAAGCCAGGGGGAAGGGGTGTTGTGAATGAATAAATGTGTTAATAAAGTTATCTGAGCTTGAAGTCAAGTGCAGGGTTCTGGCCATGCACTTCTGATTGGCCGTTAATGGCGACATCAGATTGGTCCGTTCAGGTGAATCTGATTGGCCATTAACGAGCCTCTTTCATTGGTTAACGGAGCTAGCGCTCCCTGGTTTTCATTGGTTGAATATCTAATAAGTTGCCTATAGAAGGAAGGCTGTAGCAGCCATTGAGTTTGAGCTGTCACACCATGTAAATAAAGAGTTTTGAAGTTCACCGTTTCACCGGCTCGTCTCCATTCTTCGCATCCACGCTCAGTACTTAACACAACACACGCAAATATAGATCCCCTGTCCTTTTGAACTGCATTAGCTCTTACAGTGAGTGAGTAACTGGATCTCACCTGTAGCACATCAGAGTGTAAATCTGAATACTGAGGTGCAATTCCATCCAAAGCATCCCACTATTTCACACATAGAACAGCCACTGGTAGGCCTCAACCTGTGACCAGGGGTGGGCTTCAAAAATTTTAGCAAAGAGGTTTCTGCCCAGTTGCTGGGTGGGTGTGGCCTAGTCGGCCTCCTGCACCATGGCAACGGGGGGGTATTTTTCCCCCCCACGGCTCCAGAGGCTTTCCTCGAGCTTCCAGGAGGGCAAAAACAGCCTCCCCAGGCTTCGGAGGCTGTCTGGAAGATGGAAATGGGCCCATTTATGGCCTTCCTGAACTTCCGGGAGGCCCGTTTTTCACCCTCCCCAAGCCTCCATGTGTGCCCTCCACTTACCTCCATCGAAAATGGGCCATGTGGATACTCCTGGGAGGGGAGGGGTAGGTGGGCCAGGTGTGGGATTTGGGGATTCTCCAAACTGCACAGAATCTTAGCTAGGGCTCTCCTGAACCTCTGCGAACCCCCAGCAGCCCCACCCCTGCCTACAACCACAACTGTAGTTAAGTGAGACATTTGTTCATTGAATTTTGCCCCATTTTATGACCTTTCATGCCACAGTTGTTAAATGAAACATTGCAGTTGATAAGTTAGTAGCCTGGTTGTTAAGTGAATTTGGCTTCTCCGTTGACTTTACTTGTTAGAAGGCCACGACCCTGGGACACAGTGACGGTCATAAACATGATGCCAACCCTGAAGCTGACCTGACTGAAGCCATCTTGACTGCTTCAGTATTGCCACACTGGAGCTGAGCGATAGGGAGAGGAGATTTTAGATAGATCAACGTAACACAAACACAAACAACAGAACATAATGACACCAGAGTCTTGAATTTTGAAAGAGCTGATTTCAATAAACTCAGAGAGAACTTGGGAAAGATTCCATGGATGAAAGGAGAAAACAACTCAAGAATCTTGGGAAACTCTAAAAGGTATGATCATAGAAGCCCAGACCAGCACAATACCACTGAGAAAGAAAAACAAGAAATCCAAGATGAAACCAGCATGGCTGCACAAAGATCTCTCTGGCAAATTGAAAGAAAAAAAGGACAAGTACAAAAAATGGAAAGAAGGACATACAACTAAAGCAGAATATCAGCATATAGCCAGAATCTGCAAAGACAAAGTCAGGATAGCAAAGGTTCAGAACGAACAAAGATTTGCAACAAAAGTCAAAGATAATAAAAAAAGTTTCTTCCAACATATAAATAACAAGAAAAAAAATCAAGGAAACAGTCGGTCTAATAAAGAGAGAAGATGGCAAGGAAGTAACAGGCAACAGAGAGAAAGCAGAACTGCTTAACTCATTCTTTGCATCCGTCTTCACACAAAAAGAAACTATAGCTCAACCCACCAAAAACTTAACTGTAAAAGACAGACCAGAAATAAAAGTTAAAATAAGCAAAAAAAAAAAAAATAGTAAGAGAACACCTGTCTGATCTTGATGAAAACAAATCACTGGGGCCTGATGGATTACATCCCAGAATTTTAAAGGAGCTGGCAGAGGTCATCTCAGAACCACTGCACCTTATCTTTCAAAAATCCTGGAGCACTGGGGAACTACCAGAGGACTGGAAAAGAGCTGATGTGGTTCCCATGTTCAAAAAAGGGGGGGGAAACAGAACCAGGAAACTATAGACCTATCAGCCTAACATCAATACCCAGGAAGATACTGGAAAAGATAATAAAAAAACAGATCTGCCAACATCTAGAAACAAGTAAACTAATAACTAGAAGTCAGCATGGGTTTGTTAAAAACAGATCATGCCAAACCAATCTTATTTCATTCTTCAACACAGTGACTAAATTTGTAGACCAGCAAAATACTGTGGACATAATATATTTAGATTTCAGCAAGGCATTCGACAAAGTAGACCACAACCTACTTCTTTGTAAGCTAGAAAAAAGTAGAATAGATAGCACCACCACTAGATGGACTCGCAACTGGCTGGCAAATTGTACTCAACGAGTAGTCCTTAATGGGTCTAAGTCTACATGGAGGGAAGTAAGCAGTGGGGTGCCACAAGGTTCCATCTTAGGCCCAGTACTCTTCAATATCTTCATTAACAACTTAGATGAGGGAATAGAAGGGGAACTTACCAAATTTGCAGATGATACTAAGCTGGCAGGAATAGCTAACACCCAAGAAGATGGATCTTGACAGACTAGAACACTGGGTCATATCTAACAAAATGAAATTCAATGTAGAGAAAAGTAAAGTCCTACACTTAGGCAAGAAAAACCAAAAGTACACATATAGACTGGGTGAAACCAGGCTCAATAGCAGTAACTGTGAGAGGGATCTTGGAGTCTTAGTGGACAACCAGCTAAATATGAGCCAGCAGTGTGCAGCAGCAGCCAAAAAAGCTAACGCAATCCTAAATTGTATTAACAAAGGGATACAATCAAGATCAAGGAAAGTACTAATACCACTCAATAAAGCCTTAGTAAGACCACATCTGGAGTACTGCATCCAGTTTTGGTCACCACATTATAAAAAAGATTTTGAGACTCTAGAAAAAGTACAGAGAAGAACACCAGGATGATCAGGGAACTGGAGGCTAAAACATACAACAAACGGTTGCAGGAACTGGGCTTGGCTCATCTAGTAAAGAGAAGGACCGGGGAGACATGATAGCAGTCTTCCAATATTTCAGAAGCTGCCACAGAGAGAAAGGGGTCAAGCTATTTTCCAAAGCACCTGAAGGCCAGACAAGGAATAATGGATGGAAACTGAACAAGGAGAGATTTAACCTGGAAATAAGGAGAAACTTTCTGACAGTGAGAACAATCAACCAATGGAACAGCTTGCCCTCAGAAGTTGTGGGAGCGCCATCACTTCAGACTTTCAAGAAGAGATTGGACTGCCATTTGTCAGAAATGGTGTAGCTTGGGTGGGGGGTTGGAGTAGATGACCTACAAGGTCCCTTCCAACTCTGATTATCTGTTAAATCTTGTTAGATCTTGTAGCCAAAACAAAATACTTTCTCTTGGGAACTAAGGACATTCACACACCTGGTCAGAGGAAGGCAGAGTAATGTTACCCGGCAACCAGAGAGCACCATGATTGGACATGTGACTGATTGTTTTGAGAAAGTGACAACCATTTATTTTTAATTAGGTGAAAACCGCAGAAATCTTCATGTCAAGATTCTGCCAGTTACTCCAATTAAATCATGAGCCTCGAGCCACACTCCCAAAACTTCAAGGGATTTATTAGAAGTTAATATGCCGGCATTAGCCTAGGCGTAGCCGACTCTGAGATACATAATTCACTGTCACCCTTGATCCTGCTTTTCCCCCCACCCCTCTGGCGGGGAAAACGAAAAAACGTCCATAGCCAAGAGTCATCAATCATGCTCTCCAATGAGATTTTTGCGTGGCAGAAGCTTCAGTAATCTAATCAGTCTCTGAAGAAAATATGAATGGAATGTACTTTTGATTCCACACTGCTGCCTGCTCTTTGAAACTCCACCCCACTTCTTTCTGTTGACAACTATAAAACGTGTATACAAAATGTTTTATGAGTTGACACTTCAGAGTCTGTTTTCACCAAGTCTGTGCCAATATGATATATCCAATAAAGCTATTATTTGAGGAATCTGCCTCAAATCTTGGAGTTTTGCTTGATATGGATCTATTACTTGGAACCCTGACACATGAACCAGTTGCCAAACATCTGAATTTTGATCACATGATCATGGGGATGCTGCAAAGGTCATAACTTGGAAAAAACGGTCATAAGTCACATTTTTAGTGGGTTGTAACTTTGAACGGTCACTAAACGAATTGTTGTAGAGTTGGGGACTACCTGTATAGCAGCTGGTAATCCAGTTATTGCTGCCTATTAGATTCTTGGCTATAACCACAATACAGGTGGTCCTCAATTTACAACCATTGGTTTAGTGATCGTTTTTCACACTTACGACCATTGCAAGATCCCCACAGTCATGGGATCAAAATTCAGACGCTTGGCAACTGGCTCATACTTATGACAGTTGCAGTGTCCCGGGGTCATGTGATCCCCTTTTGCGACTTTCTGACCAGCAGAGTCAACAGGCAAGCCAGATTCATTTTACAGCCATGTTATTAACTTAACCACTGCAGCGGTAGGTTCACTTAACATGGCACGAAAGGTCAAAAATGGGGCAGAACTCATTTCACCACTCTCTTGCTTAGCAACAGAAATGTTGGGCTCAATTGGGGTCGTAAGTCAAGGACTAGCTATTGGGCTGTTGAATCAATGAAAGCAGCAAATTATCTTCTGCGAGAGAAGGTGACTGTGGCTTGTGAGTTTGCATCTGTAGATTTCTTATCGGGTTCTCACTTTGCTATGACATTCAGCGTGCACATGTGAAGGCATCACACATTCAGGTGGCATGGAAACAGGGGGATTCCTCTAACAAATAACACCATTCAGGAACTCTGAGAATTCGTCTAGTGTGACACAATGCTTTTCACTGAGACCTGGTGCAAAAAATGACTTGGGAAGCATGATGTTCTTCACAACTTTCACGACATTCACAAATCATCATCTCTGAGAAAATTCTCTCTTTTTGGTGTGTGTGTGTGTGTGTGTGTGTGGCTTTTAGATCCCCCATCTAGTACAGCAACAGTTTCCAGCCCGGTCCCCTTCAGATATGGATTACAATTGCTTGGTTCCCTAATCACCACAATTGTGATATTCAATTCACAGTGGTGGTATTCAAATTATTTTACTACAGCTTGGTGGCTGTGGCAGAGGAAGGATACTGCAAAATCTCCATTCCCTCCCCAACCCCACTAACCTGCTTTCCAGCTCTGTTCTCCTGTGCAGGGCAACAAAAGAAGACCCAGCCAATCAGCTGGGACTCGGGA
>BHEV01019352.1:0-16071 GCA_004319985.1 Emydocephalus ijimae | reverse complement strand
TATTATATAATGTAATTGTTTTGTTGACTGTGAAATGAATGCACTGAAAGGAGTGGTAAACCAACTGATACACTGTAAATTATCAAGAAGGAGTTTTTTTTTTTTTATGTTATGTTTTATGTTTTGTGTGTTTTTGTTTGTTGTTAAAATCAATAAAACTTAAAAAAAAAAAGTACATATATAGACTGGGTGAAGCCAGGCTTAATAGCAGTAACTGTTATCTTGGAATCTTAGTGGGCAACCAATTTAATGAGTCAACAGTATGTGCCGGCAGCCAAAAAAGCTAATGCAATCCTATGTTGCATTAACGGGGGGATACAATCAAGATCAAGTGAGGCACTAATACCATTTTATAAAGCCTTAGTAAGACCACACCTAGAGTACTGCATCCAGTTTTGGTCACCACATTATAAAAAAGATGTTGAGATTCTAGAAAGAGTGCAGAGAAGAGCAACCAGGATGATTAGGGGACTGGAGGCTAAAACATATGATGAACAGTTGCAGGAACTGGGCATGGCTAGTCTAGTGAAGAGAAGGACCAGGGGAGACATGATAACAGTCTTCTGATATTTGAGGGGCTGCTGCCACAGAGATGAAGGGGCCTCCACCTTTTTCCAAGGCACCCAAAGATCAGATAAGGAATGATGGCTGGAAACTGAAGAAGGAGAGATTCAACCTAGAAATAAGGAGAAATTTTCTGACAGTGAGAACAATCAACCAATGGAACAGCTTGCCCTCGGAAGTTGTGGGAGTGCCATCAGTTGAGACCTTCAAGAAGAGATTGAACTGCCATCTGTCAGAAATGCCCTACACCACCCTCCTGCTTGGGTGGTGGGTTGGACTAAATGATTTACAAGGTCCCTTCCAACTCTATAGATGATCTGTAGTAATATATACTAGGTTGGGGGGACTGAAGTCAAGACAATGAAAGTAGCATTGTGTGATTGTGTCAGATTCCCCAACCCCTTTTCTATTTGTATTGTGATGTCATATGCTCCAAAGAAATGGAGCTTGTGGCCAAATACCACTTTTGTCATTCTGCTGGAAGCAGTGTCATCTTGCAATATGATGGTGTAGTATGAATTAAGAAAGCCACACGAGATCACTATATTGCACTGTATTAAAAAGTAATGGATTTCCAAATAAAATTGAGCCCTTCCAGGCACTGCTTAGATTTTTGCTGGCCTGGCAAATATTTTTTCTGTTCCTAATTATCTTTCCTTTTTTTTACCATAACAGCAATTGTGATGTTAGGTTCTTTAAATTGTTTTTCCCCCCTCTTGTTTTCTAGAACTTGTACTGTTAAAAAAGAATCAATGCGGTACTTACAAAAATTGTTCCGCAGATATTAATTCCTCCACACAGGGCTCCATAAATTCTTACAATTGCAAATTGAAATCCAGTATCAAAGTGTTAGGCTGTAATCACAGCTAAGTCTACTAAACTTGTAAGAAACAGCAGCGACATTAAACTAGCACACGCACAAAGACGTTGAATGTCAATTTTCAAAACATATTGCTGACATCTATTGTTTTCTGAAATTTGCTTTGTGCAAATTTCTTTCTACGGAAGAAAGAAATACAAAGAATATTTGTTCCACTTGTTCCAATGCTATTTGTAATGGCCGGTGTTGTGAATGCATAAAAGTTAAATAAAGTTTTCTTGAGCTTGGAGTCAAGTGCAGGATTCTGGCCCTGCACTTCTGATTGGTTGTTAATGGCAGGATTGGATTGGTCCATTCAGGAGAATCTGATTGGCCATTAATGGGGCATTCGTATTGGTTAACGGAGCTAGCGCTCCTTGATTGTTATTGGTTAAAATAGTTATTGGGTTGCCTATATAAGGGAGGCTATAGCAGCCATCCAGTTGAGCTGTCACACCATGTAAATAAAGAGTTGAAGTTCACCGTTTCACCAGCTCGTCTCCATTCTTTCTCGCCCATGCTTCAAACTTAACACTGGCGACGAGTGGGGGATGTGGAGACGTCAGAGCTGACTGAACAAAGAAGAAGCCGAGCACATGACTGATAATGCACAATGACGGAACCATGTCCAGCGGCGTCGTACCACCCGTTCCGTTCGACCCAGCGCAAGAGGACTGGGAGTCCTACATGGATCATTTCCAAATGTTTTTGGAAACTAACAATTTAAAGGATGCCTCAACCGGGAAGAAACGGGCGGTATTCCGAACGCATTGCGGACTAACCACNCGTCCTCGAACCCTACTAAGAGCTCATTACGCACCGACCGTGCCCACACTCATAAGACGGCATGAGTTCTACCAAAGAAACCAGCGAAAAGGAGAAAGTGTCGCCGATTTCATCGCAGACCTCCGAAACCTGGGAGGCCTCTGCAGGTTCGCCGACCTGGAAGAGGCGTTGAAAGATAGAATAGTCCTGGGATTAGATGCACCAGGCATGGAAAGCAAGCTGATGGTGAAAGGCGACATCAGCCTTGCCGATGCCATCATTGATGCTACTGCAGCAGAAGCAACCAGGAAGTCGGCTGCCCAATTGTGCCGCAACCGCGCTCCGGTACACCAACCGACAGGCGACATTTCACCCAAGTCAGAAGGACAGCTTTCGACAACCCACCATGACGACCTCTCTTCGTCGTCAGACAGCGAAGAGGTCCATCGACTGCGGTCCGATCGGGACCACTACCCGAAGTCCCTACACCCCTGCGCTGGCTGTGGGGCCAACCATTCCAGGTCCGAATACAAATTCTGCGACGCGCTCTGCCATGAGTGCGGGAAGAGAGGCCACATCAGACGGGTCTGCCGAAGCTTACAGGGACCCGGCCAGGCCTTGAAGGGGGCAAACTATCGCCAATCGACAGGAAACCGTCCTGTAAGGCGAGAACCAGTAAACCACTCCTACAGAAACCGAACCTTAAATCGCCCCACGAAGTGAGAAGAGGCTCACCAAACTATCACTATCGGTCACGCCTCTTCCTTGGATGCCAAGAAAATCCGAATTACAGTGGCCATCGAAAATCAGCCTTGCCAAATGGAAGTCGACTCGGGATCGTCTCTCTCGATGGTTTCCTGGAGGACCCTCAAGCAACTCATCCCTACTATCCGCCGCCAAGACCTCCGTTTCCAAAGACTTATCCTTAAAGAGTATCAAGGAAATCGGATTCCAGTCGTTGGATCCAGCCGAGTCCGGGTCTCATTCAAGAACNTGAAGTGGCAGGCATTAACCGAATCAGCGGCAGTGACTGGGAGGAGGACCTCATCCATGAATTCAGGGACGTCTTCGCAGAAAAACTAGGCGAGTACAAGGGGACCCCGATATCGTTCAGCCTTCAGCCAAAAATAGCTCCCATACGCCTTAAGCCCTGTCGAGTTCCGTTTGCCTTAAAGCCGAAAATCGACGAACAGCTCGATAAGTTAATAGCTCAGGGGGTGCTAGAGCCAACCGATCACTCTCCCTGGGAGACCCCAATCACAACACCAATTAAGCCAGATGGTTCAATTTGAATTTGTGGGGACTACCGGGCCACTCTGAACCACGCCCTACAGCAAAACGCATATCCGGTGCCAGTGGTGCAGCACCTCCTCCATTCCCTGGGGGGCGGAAAAGTCTTTGCTAAACTAGACTTAGCTCAGGCATATCAGCAACTACCTGTTGATGAAAAGACGGCACAGGTTCAGGCGATTGTGATGCACTGAGGTGCCTTTAAATGTACCCGACTCCAGTTCGGAGTCAGTGTAGTCCCGGGGATCTTTCAGAGCCTTATGGAAAGGCTACTACAAGGGATTAAAGGTGTGGTCCCCTTCTTTGACGATGCATTAATTGCTGCAACTACCACAAAAATCTTATGGGATCGTTTAAAATTAGTTCCACAGAAATTCCAAGACGCCGGTCTTAAAGTGAAAAAGAATAAGTGTAAACTGTGTACAGATCGTGTCGAATTTTTAGGGTATTTAATTGACAGTCAGGGTATTCACCCTACCGACAGGAAATTGAGAGCAATAAAAAATGCTCCCAGACCTCGGAACAAGGCCGATCTCCAGGCGTTCCTAGGCCTTATCAACTTTTATAACGTATTTCTATCGCACAAAGCAACTGTCGCTGAACCTTTACATCGTTTACTGGACAAAAAAGCAATTTGGGTGTGGGATCATAGAGAAGAACAGGCGTTCCATAATGTAAAAAAACTACTGACTTCTGACGCTGTACTCATGCAGTACAATGAGATCTTGCTGTTAAATATCACATGCGATGCTTCGCCTTTCGGAGTGGGTGCCATTTTGAGCCACGTATTGCCTAATGGTAACGAAGCCCCTGTTGCATATTTTACAAAGACGCTTTCAAAAACTGAGCGAAATTATAGCCAAATCGATAAAGAAGCCCTCGCGATTGTGTCTGCCGTTAAAAGATTTCACGAGTACGTGTATGTCCGGGCTTTTACTATCGTGACTGACCACAAACCGTTGCTGGGGATAATAGCCGGAGATAAACCGACTCCCTACATATTATCCCCCAGGATGATTCGCTGGTCAGAATTCGTGGCTGCTTATAATTATCGGCTGCAATTCCGCCCGGGGAAAGCCATTCCCCATGCTGACGCATTGAGCTGAGCACCGCTTCCAGAGACTCTCGACGACCCCGCGCCAACAGTAACCACGTTGCAGATTGAGACACTCCACACACCACCATTAACCGCCCATGATATCANCAAACCGTTGCTGGGGATAATAGCCGGAGATAAACCGACTCCCTACATATTATCCCCCAGGATGATTCGCTGGTCAGAATTCGTGGCTGCTTATAATTATCGGCTGCAATTCCGCCCGGGGAAAGCCATTCCCCATGCTGACGCATTGAGCTGAGCACCGCTTCCAGAGACTCTCGACGACCCCGCGCCAACAGTAACCACGTTGCAGATTGAGACACTCCACACACCACCATTAACCGCCCATGATATCACGAGANCATCATGCGAATGAAAGCCCTCACACGAAGCTACGCATGGTGGCCAGGCATCGACAAGCAAATCGAGACTTGGGTCAAAGCTTGTCAAAGATGCCAGGAAGTGNTTTCTCAAAAGGGCTGTATCATCTGGGGTGATAGAGTCGTTATCCCAGAGCGACTCCAACAAGAAGTACTGAGAACCTTGCATGATGGCCACCCGGCATCATGCGAATGAAAGCCCTCACACGAAGCTACGCATGGTGGCCAGGCATCGACAAGCAAATCGAGACTTGGGTCAAAGCTTGTCAAAGATGCCAGGAAGTGACAATGCTCCACCAAAGGCAATCCCAACCGAATGGGAGACACCACGGGGACCCTGGTCCCGTATTCACCTGGACTTTGCTGGGCCGACCAAAGTCCACACCTTCTTGTTAACTGTCGACGCTTATTCGAATTGGCTCGAGATTCACCATATGAGGAACACGACCACAGAAGCGGTCATCAAGAGTCTGGAAAGACTGTTTGCAACCCACGGATTACCAGACGTTCTGGTATCCGACAACGGGCCCCAATTTACCGCGCTGCCCTTCGAGCAGTACCTGGCTGACCGCGGTATCCGACATGTGCTCACTTCGCCTGTGCACCCTGCGGCCAACGGCAGGGCTGAGCGCATGGTCCAATTCGTTAAGAAAACTTTACAGAAATTAGACTACGACAACATCGACGAGAAAATCAACCGAATCCTTTTTCTACAGTACATCACACCTCACAGCATCACCAACAAAACTCCCGCCGAACTGCTAATGGGACGAAAGCTCTGCTCCCACCTCGACCAATTACACCCAGCTTACAAACCAGAAAAAACACTCGGATCCAGCAGCCGATGCCGTACCTTCCAGGTAGGCGATTTGGTGTACGCTAAAAACCTATCGGGCGATCCGCTGTGGGTAGAAGAGACAGTAATCCATGTAACCGGCCCAAGATCCTACCTTGTACATGCCCTGACGATAGACTATGGAAGTCTATATGTATATGCCCTGACGATAGACTATGGAAGCGCCATATCGATCAATTATGATCACGGCTCCGGTCAGGCACTTCTGAATTCCCTTATGACCAAATTGAGGGGGGGGGAGATACAGAAGAAGACGAATTTCAACTAGAGGAAAACCCTTTCGAAGGGAATGATAGCAAAACAGAGACACGGGAGCTGGAACCAGGGATGGGAGTAAGTCCACCTCAGGGAGTTGTCGAAGATATTGGTGACAACGGAAATGCGAACTCTGAACCAGAGGCAACCCCTTCGCCAAACAACTATCTACCTCAGCGAGATTGCAGCCAAATGCAAAACGCACAGTGAAAATCAAAAAGACTAATAAAGCAATCGTCCTACCTTAAGGACTATGTGACCACGCCCTGTAAACAGAAGCCAGGGGGAAAGGGTGTTGTGAATGCATAAAGGTGAAATAAAGTTATCTTGAGCTTGGAGTCAAGTGCAGGGTTCTGGCCCTGCACTTCTAATTGGCTGTTAATGGCAGGATCGGATTGGTCCGTTCAGGGGAATCTGATTGGCCATTAATGGGGCATTCGTATTGGTTAACGGAGCTAGCGCTCCTGGATTGTTATTGGTTAAAATAGTTGTTGGGTTGCCTATATAAGGAAGGCTATAGCAGCCATCCAGTTGAGCTGTCACACCATATAAATAAAGAGTTGAAGTTCACTGTTTCACCGGCTCGTCTCCATTCTTTCTCGCCCATGCTTCAAACTTAACAGCCTACATAAAAATTCTGAGATTAATTTAAAGGATTTCACTTTAGAGGTGCAGCGGCTCAATGGCTTATTGGTGCTGGAGATGGTCTCTGCTCCAGCAGTTTGAGTCCTAGCATTGCATGGTGGGGTGAGCTCCCATCGCTAGCCTCAGGTTCTGTCCAACTTGCATTTCAAAAGGATGTTCTATGCGAGTAGATAAATAGGTACCACTTTGGTGAAAAGACAAATTAGTGCTTTGTGCAGGCAGTCAGATTCCTGCTGGCTCTGAACTTTCCTGATTGTGGCACCCATTTGCAAGGTGGCTCCACTTTCAGAAAGAGTTGTTTGTCTTTCTAGTGCAAAATCAGATCACACATGCACATTGAAGCACATGAGCATTTCCTACAACAGAGATGGTATCTTGGCAGCCAAACTATTACTCTGCAATACAGTGGTGGGTTTTAAAAAATTTCCTACCAGTTTGGTGTCAGCATGTGCTGTGCATGAACACACGTACTTTGCATGCACACACACACTTTGGATGGGCATGCACCAAACACGCATTTTGCACGCAGGCACCTTCTGCTGCAAGCCCTATGTGTAAAACAGCTAACACACAGCAATCGGCTGTGCCATGTGAAACAGCTGAGGTTGAAAAGTAGGAAATGCAGGTCAGTATAGAGCTGGGGTAGGTGGGAGGGCCCAGCAGCTGATTGTTGGAGCGAACTGGTTTGCTCACAGATGATCCAAACCAGGCCAAACCAGTAGAATACCACCACTGCTGCAACAGTACTATGCTCTCCTAGCTAATATAACAACATCGTGTATGTTAATCACAAAAGCAACAATAATAACAGCAATACTGAAGAGTTATACTGCTTAGGAGCATAATTCAAGAGTACAATTTTGAACAAAAGCTCTCCCAGATAAGTGTCCTGTAGCTATCAAAATTCTCAGTATTTCTATGCTGTATATGAGGAAGACCTTGGGGGACTAAGCAAAAAGATGCTGCCAAAGAACTAGTTGGATAAAGGGCCACTCAAATAAATGAGTGGTATAATGAAATTTGGAGTATGGCAACAAATGATCAAAAAACAACAGAAATTAAATTTTAAAAAGGGATGATTAAAGTAAACAATTGTAATGAAATATTGGGGGATTTTATAAAAACAGTGTTGGTGGGAGGCAAAGGGAATAAATCTACTTGAGAATATATGTTGTTTTGGAGCACAGTTAGAATATATTCAGTGGTGGGATTCAAAAATTTTTTACTACTGGTTCTATGGGTGTGGCTTGGTGGGCATGGCAGGGGAAGGTTACTGTAAAATCCCATTCCCTCCCCATCCCACTAATCTGCTTCCCAGCTCCATTCTCCTGTGCAGGGCAACAAAAGAAGATCCAGCCAATCAAATGGGACTCAGGAGGCAGAGAATAGATGGGGGCAGGACCAGTCGGAGGTGGTATTTGCCAGTTCTCCAAACTACTCAAAATTTCTGCTACCAGTTCTCCAGAACTGGTCAGAACCTGCTGAGTATCACCTCTGGATCACTCCATATTTAACAAGTCCCTAAAGGATGTGGCATGCCTATTGCTCTATCATGTTTTGATTTTCGTATTTTGTTGTTCAGGTTTATAATTTTTTTTCTTTAAGGAATAAAACAAATAAAGAAACAAATAAGACATTGAACAAAACTAAGCTGGATTTGCCCAATGAAACTATTGTCCTATAAAAGGAAATGGAGAGAAAACCACTGCACTTTCACACTTACAAGATTCTGTCAATAAAGTTGTTGTGTATACAGTAATTTAATAAAAGTCTGAGCTTGAGGTAAAGTGCAGGGTTCTGGCCCTGCACTTCTGATTGGCTGTCGGGCGGCTAGACCAGGATTGGTCAGCTCTAGCAGACCTGATTGGTCCTTAACTAAGAGTTCCTATTGGTTGAAAGAGCTAGCGTTCCTAGTTTGTTATTGGTTGAATCATACAAAAGATGCCTATATAAGGCAGAGTTAACCGTTGTTGTTATCTAAGTCACGATGTAATAACGAGCTGAAGTTCACTGTTCAACGACTGTCTCCAGTTACTTCGACCCATGCCCAGTACTTAACAAAAGTAAAATTGGCTTATTTGGTTGTGATCCATACCTGGTATATCTCACAAAACTGATAGCATTTGCTGTAGTGGTTGGGGAATTCTGGGAGTTGAAATCCACAAACCTGAAAGCATTGCAATTAGGGAACTCAACTAACTTGATTAGTTAGTTAGGAACTATGTCTTACTTCCTGAATGAAAATGGATTTGAATATTGAGAAGAAAGTAAAAATCCTTGGGCATCACTTTGACAAATATAAACTGTATATCACTTCTAAACAATTTTGCAAAGACAAGGAACAAAGGTGAGAAAAATATGTTAAGATGGGACGAAATACAAATGTCATTGTTAGGAATAATTTCTGTGATTAAGATGAATGTTTTACCTAGAATGTTATTTTTCTTTCAGACTACCTGTTTTGACAATTGATGTACCACTTAAACAATGGCAGAAGGGATGTATCTAAATTTGTATGTCAGGAAGAAAAAGTAAAAAAAAAAAAAAGAGATGTTACAATTTGCAAAGGAAAGTGAAGGGTTCGGTTTACCTGATTTTGAATTATATTTTGCAGCTTTGAGTTTGGATGAAAGGGTGTTAATTGCTGAGAAAAAGAAGACTTTTAGAGTTAAAAGGCGTGATCTGTGTTGTGGTTGATATGGATATTTTGGTATGACAAAACTAGAATAGATATAGATTTTGAAAATAATTGTGTTACACATGCCATATTAAGAATAGAGGAAGTTCTCAACTTACTGTCACAACGGAGCCCAAAATGTATGTTGTTAAATGGTAAATTTGATAAGTCAGTTTGCTCCATTTTACAACTTTTCTCGCCAGATTGGTTAAATGAATCACTGCAGTTCTTAAATTAGTAACACGGTTATTAAGTGAATCCGGTTTCTCTGTTGACTTTGCTGGTCAGAAGGTTGCAAAAGAGGATCATGTGACCACAGGATTCTGCAACCTAAATATGAGTCATAAATATGAGTCAGTTGTCAAGAATCCGAATGTAAATCACGTGAGCATGGGCATGCTGCAATGGTCATAAGTGTGAAAAATGGTCCTAAGCCACTCTTTTTCCATGCCATTGTAACTTTGAACAGTCACTAAATAAACTGTTATAAGTTGAGGACTAACTATACACTATAAATAGAAATTCAAATTGTGCCTATAAATGCCTTTGTGGCTGTCAACCCCAGAAATTTGTGTCCATTTTATTAGAAAAAAATAATAAACGGACACCAATGGTTAACTTACCATGAGCATCAGTGCTGATGAAGTTACCTAGTTTAGTAATGAAACATCTTCAAGAAAAGAGAGAGAACACCAAGGACTTCACAATTTGCTATTGGTTGCAGTAGAAGTATTTACTTCGTTCTCTGGTTTACTGGACTAGAGCTACAATCAAAGTTAAGTCTAACATCGTACAATGATTGATTGATGGTTGGCTAATTATGTACCACCAGGTCACTGTTAATTCTTAATGGTATAGGGTTTCCTGTCTAAGCAGGGGGTTGGACTCTAAGGTCCCTTCCAATTCTGTTATTCTCTTCTCTTTATTAACTCTGAAGTTGGCCGAATGGTGGACATTTTCTTCTGCAGCTTTTCTCTAGGGAATTCTCTTCTCACAGCTTCAGAGCTGACACCACCTAAAGCGAAGGGGCCAGGGAGGTGGAGTGTAGAGATAGCTGGGATGTTGTAGCCAAAATAAAATTCTTTCCCCTGGGAATCAAGGACATTGGTGCAGGTGCATGAAAGGAGGTGACTGGGTTCCATCTAAGAGCTGGATGATGTGCTGATTGGACCATATGATGGGTGACTCAGGGAAGAAGTTACAAAGTTAAACTTTTAATTGGGTGTAAAACTAATATCACTTTATAATGCCTTAGGAAGACCACACTTGGAATATTGCATCCAGTTTTGGTCACCTCAATATTAATATATATATATATATCTTGAGACCTTGGAAAGAGTGCAGAGAAGAGCAACGAAGATGATTGAGGGGACTGGAGACTAAGACATAAAGAATGGTCGCTGGAACTGGGTATATCTAGTCTGATGAAAAGAAGGACTAGGGGTGACATAATAGCAGTGTTCCAATATTTAAGGGGCTGCCACAAGGAAGAGGGAGTCAAACTATTCTCCAAAGCAGCTGGAGGCAGGACAAGAAGTGATGGATGGAAACTCATCAAACAGAAATCCAACTTAGAACTAAGAAGAAATTTCCTGATCATGAGGACAATTAACCAGTAGAATGTCTCACCTCCAGAAGTTGTGCATGCTCCATCACTGGAAGCTTTTAAGAAGAGATAGGCCAGCCACTTCTCTGAAATGGCATAGGGTGTCCTGCTTGAACAGGTGGTTGGACTAGAAGACCTCCAAAGTCCCTTCCAACTGTCCTCTCCTCTCGAGACTCCAGAAAGAGTGCAGAGAAGAGCAACCAAGAAGATTAGGGGACTGGAGGCTAAAACATACAATGAACGGCTGCAGGAACTGGGCCTGGCTAGTCTAGTGAAGAGAAGGACCAGGGGAGACATGATAGTGGTCTTCCAATATTTGAGAGGCTGCCACAGAGAGGAGGGGGGGGGTCAAGCTATTTTCTAAAGCAGCTGAAGGCCAGACAAAGAATAATGGATGGAAACTGAACAAGGAGAGATTCGACCTGGAAATGAAGATAAATTTTCTGACAATGAGAGCAATGAACCAATGAAACCGCTTGCCTTCAGAAGTTGTGGGAGCTTCATCGCTGGAAGTTTTCAAGAAGAGACTGGACTTGCCATCTGTTAAAAATGGTGTAGGATCTGTTTTGGTTGGGGGTTGGACTAGATGATCTACAAGGTCCCTTCCAACTCTATTGACCTGTATCTGTATCCTCTCCTGTTATTGGACTGGTATTAGGGAGTCCCTCACATTTACACTCAGTTATAGAATCTTATTAGACAATGTGGGGCCTTTGTAAACCCAACCTACCTCACATGATTGTTGTGGCAATAATTGGAATTTAACTGTCTATTTTGCACAATACATCAACCCAGAAATTCTAACTGAAATAAAAATACACCGATCTTACTGTGTTGGAAAAATGTTGCTGTAGGGTTTCAACTGACCTGGTTAAGCCTCTCTGCAGCTACAGCTGGTTTTAGAGATCACAGAGATTCTTAGTGCATTTGAAGTACCTTATATCTTGTTCATGTGGTCTTAAAAGTGGCCTCTGGCTTATGTGCCTGGCTTTTTGAGATGGGGGATGATTTCAAAGGTAATATGAGGTAGACTGCCTTTTCAAGGCATGGAAATAGTTTTGATTCTTTCAGACAGTTCCAGTATGTTGAAACCAGAGAAAGAGGGTGGGGTGAGAAACAGAGAGATAATTGGTAAGGAAAGAAGGATAACCTGAAACTTTTTTTCTCTATGGTTTATCATTCTTATTTTTTTTTTCTGTCTTAATATTGACAATTTACTACTGATTGATGCTGATTCCTGCTGATATTTTAATTGTCTTCCATGCTGCTGAAAAAAGGAGAACACCAACAAGGTCACTTCTGAAAATTTGGTCTCTATCATCAGTCTAGTTGTCTGTCTGTCTGTCCATCTGTCCATCTGTCCATCCAACCATCCCTACATCCAGCCATCTGTCTGAAGTTATTCAAAACTTAAGATTGGTTCAAGAAATACATGTTTGTGGCATGCCCATTATTTCCAGTATATTTGGGTATTTTCATAACAAAAGAAGGGTTTTCTGAAATATATTTGCCCTTGGGCACTATGGACTGGCTCATTCATCACAATTAAGGCAAAGTTTTACATGTGAGGAAAATTCAGCAATTTTTATTTCCATGGAAACAGAATATTCCTATAAAAATTAACATCTTCAGGCAAGTGTAGTGACCTAGGTCAAAAACAATCTTCCAAATTTCATCACCCAGTTTCCATGTGAAGAAGATCATGGATGCAAAATTTCTCTTATTTTCTCCCAGAGGAAAATAAAACACATTTCAACCATTTCTCAAGGACAGGATTTTCTCTTGTTCCATTTGGAGGTTTATCTGTGTCCTGTATATTTCCATTATGCAGGTGACCCTGTGGGCATAGATAAACCTCAAAGTGCCCTCAATGATTCTCAGAAAGAGGGCTAAGGACCAGATGACTGCAAGGAATAGAAATCCTTCCAACTATTCAATCAGAACTGAAGAAGCTTCTTGGATGAGAAGCGAAATGTCTTCAAGCAAAAACAAAGTCCAGTTGCCTTTTGAAAAAAGCACCTTTGGGACTTTACTCAAAGAGTTCCCACTAAATCTTGGATTGAATGGAAGTAGAGAAAGCCAAAATATTTGAAGATTTGAGAGAAGTCCTAGTACGACTGGAAGCAGACCATTTCTGCGGTGGTTTCAATTCCCTCACTGCAAGAACATGACTTTCCATCCATGAGATTGTCTCTGTAATCCTCTTCTCTGCTGAAAGAATAGCAAAAGCAATTTTCTTTTCATCAGATTGAATTGAGAAATGGCAGGAGGGGGAAAAAATGCAGAATCACTCTGCCCAATACTTTGTGAAATTCTATTTCCTGTTTTGGCAAAGGTTAGCGGGTCTCCGACTTTGTAGAGTATCTTCAAGTCATACCTATACTCCCTGCTTTCTTATTTTTCACCAGACTGCATTCAAAGAATGTCAATCTAATTCCTTTCTGCTCTGGAGCTAAACAAGAACTCGTCTACAATCTTACCTTTACTGTAACAAGCTCAGGGAAAAGAGGAAATACACCTTAACTGATAAATGGCAACAAACAAAGGAAGATTTGTGTGTGTGTGTAATGCTTGGGTAGATAGAAATAAGATTCAGGTTCATCTTTACAAAATGTGGAACTGGGCCAGAGTTAATAAACAGAAAATAACATCATACATACAGTTTTGGGCTTGTGCTAAACCAAATGAGCAAAATAGTACAGATGAGGTAAAGGTAAACATAAAGGTTCCCCTCGCAAATATGTGCGAGTCGTTTCCAGCTCTAGAGGACAGTGCACATCTCGATTACAAAGCTGAAGAACCAGCATTGTCCAAAGACGTCTCCTTGGTCATGTTGCTGGCATGACTAAACAGCAAAGGCACACAGAACACTGTTACCTTCCCACCAAAGTGGTCCCTATTTTTCTACTTGCATTTATGTTTTCGAACAATTGAACTGCGCATATGCACAGGGAGAGGACACATTGCATTATGGGCACGCACTTTTGGCACACCACAACAAAAAAGTTCGCCATCACTTGTATAGGTTCTCCTGCTAAAACAGGGGGTTGGATTAGAAGACCTTCAAGGTGCCTTCCAGCTCTACTGTACTGTTCTGTTCCATTCCATTTTCTTGCTCTACCTCACTTGTTCAGCACAACCATATATGTGGCAAAATTCCCCAAAGACATTCCCAATAGGTTTATTGCAAACTTAATGAACTAAATCTAGTTTTCTTCTGCTTTGTCCTTTCCATCTTCATGTGTCATGCTTCTGAGATCGTTTCAGGCCTTTCCTATCTCAACTGAAGATCTTCTCATGCATCATCCTTCTCATTTCCAAATTATAGGTGGAGCTGCAAAGGATGGGGGAATCTTCTCCACCCTTGATAGAGGCTGATGTCATTTTTCATCACATCTTTGTGCAGTTAGTAACATCACTCCCCCAAAAGGAAAAGGTATCTCTTATCTCTTCTTTTGAAGAGGTCAGGTCTTCAAATGCTTTCCTCCTGCACTTTCTTTTCCGGTTGAGTGCTTCTTTGAGGTGGCCATTTCTGACCACCGCTCCTACCGCCTTTGGGAAAGGGAGTTTGATGTGCAGAGGTATTTCTTTCTTCAAAGTTCACCACTCATTAAAATATAGTTGAGGCAAAGAAGGCAGAAAAGTTTGGAGAACTGGCAAATACCACCTCTGACTGGTCCTGCCCCCATCTATTCTCTGCCTCCTGAGTCCCAGTTGATCATCTTGTTGCCCTGCACAGGAGAATGGAGCTGGAAAGCAGGTTAGTGGGGTGGGGAGGGAATGGGGATTGTGCAGCATCGTTCCTCTGGAGTAGGGTGGGAATGGAGATTTTACTATATCCTCCCCCTGCCATGCCCACCAAGCCACACCCACAGAACTGATAGTAAAAAAATTTTTTGAATCCCACCACTAAAGAAAAGGGATGGAAGGGGTATTAAGGGAAAGGAGAAGGGGAAGGGAAGGGAAGGGGAAGAGAAGGGATGGGAGGAGAGGAGAGGAGCAAGGGTGGGATTCTAGCAGTTTGCACCTATTCTCTAGAACCGGTTGTTAACATTCTAAGCAGTTCGGAGAACTGGCCTAATCCTGTAAGAAAGGCAAGAAGGAAACATTCTGGTGTTGCTTACAGAAACTGCCTGTCCGTTAACACTTATTACATTCTTGGCAGGACTAGACTTCCTGTCCCTGGAACTCCTTTGGAGTTTTTGCCCCCCCTCCTTAGCGGGTATTTGTGTGGAGTGACCATTGAAAAAAGTGACTTATGACCATTCTTCACACTTACGACTGTTGCAGCATCCCCACAGGGATGAGAGGCCAGGCGAGGAGATGCGTGCCTCGATGTGAATGATGTTGAGTTGGCCACACCCAGCCAGTAACATGACCATCAAGCCATGTCCACCAACAAACCATGCCCAAAGAATTGGTTGTTAAAAAATTTGAATCCCACCCCTGGAGAGGAGAGGAAAAGAGTGGAGGAAGAAAGGGAGGGAATGAGAGGGGAGGGGAGGGCAAGAGAAGGGGAGGTGAGAGGAAAGGAAAGAAGAGGAGAAAGTGGAGGAAGAAAGGGAGGGGATGAGAGGAAAGGAAACCCAAAAGATTGAGAAATGAGATTTTCATAAATTGCCCAACATTGAACTACAGTCTTGGTTCTCTAAGCAAAAATTTAAAATGCATGCTCCACTGTTTGTGATATACCTGTGTAGGCAAAGCTTCATCATGCCAAAATCAGAATTTGAGTGCTATTTTATAGTATAGGAATATTTGCTATAAATTTTTTAAATGATCCAATCAGTTCTAGACTCACTCCATATAGTTCTTGAGAAAGTGCAACCCAACTATAAGTACAAAAATGCTAAATCGCAACACATATTTAGTCTTATTAGCTGAATTTGTTCATAAAATACAGTAGATCATCCACACTCTCCAATTCCACCCCAGTTCAGCATCTTATAGATATAAGGGGGAAGGGAAAGGAAGGGAAGAGAAGGGAAGGGGAGAAGGAAAGGAAAGGAAAGGAAAGGAAAGGAAAAGAAAGGAAAGGAAAGGAAAGGAAAGGAAAGGAAAGGAAAGGAAAGGAA
>BHEV01019344.1:0-16745 GCA_004319985.1 Emydocephalus ijimae | reverse complement strand
CCCCTTCCTTCCTCCCTTCTTCCCGCCCTCCCTCTCTCCTCCTCCCTTCCTCCCCCCTCTCTTCTTTTGCTTTTTATCCTCACTTTATGACTTCCCAAGTAACTCCAGATGACAAGCATACCAAACAATCCACCCTACGTATTTTCCCTACTACAGCAACCTTGTCAGGTGTGTTTAAGAGAGAGGGACTGGCCCAAATTCACCCAGCTGGCTTTCATGCCTAAGGCAGAACTAGAACTCACCATCTACTGGTGTTTAGCTCAAAGTCATCCAGCTGCCTTTCGTGCCTTAGCGAGGGATTAGAACTCACTACGGCTAGTGATTGGCACCAAGTCACTCTGATAGTTTCTATGCCTAAAGTGAGACTGCAACTCCCTTCTCCTGATTTCTATGTATTTATTTATATTTAGTTAATTACTTTGTCAAGCATATATGAGAAAACAAGTATAAGTATGAACATAACATATAAACATATAAGTATAAACAGGTATAAGTATAGACATAATAAATGAGGAGGAATAAATGGGAACAGTAGGACAGGGACGATAGGCACGTTGGTGCACTTATGCACGCCCCCTTACAGACCTCTTAGGAATGGGGTGAGGTCCACAGTAGACAGCTTAAGGTTAAAATTTGAGGCATTTGAGGATGTGACAACAGAGTCAGGAAGGGAGTTCCAAACGTTAACGGCTCTGTTGCTGAAGTCATGTTTTCTGCAGTCGAGTTTGGAGTGGCTTACTTTGAGTTTGTATTTACTTGTATCTGTTGTTTGCCCGTGTGTTATTGTGATGGAAGCTGAAGTGGTCAGTACACAGGTAGGACGTTGTAGCAGACAATTTTGTGTACTAAGCTTAGATCAGACCATAGGAAGCATAACTCTAAGTTGTCTGGGTCCATAATTCCGAGCGTGGTGGCATAAGGAGTTCTATTGTGAGCAGAGGAGCGGAGGACTCGGCCAGCATCTTAATCTGACTCCTGTAGACAACAGCTGTCCACCTGTCTGTCCATCTGTACCATGACTCTCTGGGACTCTGCAGAAGAGGGACAAATCTGATGCAGAGGGAGGGAAAGAGAGGGGAGGAGAGAGTGTGTGAGAGAGAGGGGGAGGGGGAGAAAGGAAGAGAGAGAAAGAGAAAGAGAGAGATTTGATCAAGGAAAGATCAAATGAACTTGATCTGCCTGGGGGTTGTGGAGGGAAGAATTTATTTAACTTTCCCAATTGTTTCATTTCATTTCATTTCAATTCTCCTTCCTTTCCTTTCCTTTCCTTTCCTTTCCTTTCCTTTCCTTTCCTTTCCTTTCCTTTCCTTTCCTTTCCTTTCCTTTCCTTTCCTTTCCTTCCCTTCCCTTCCCTTCCCTTCCCTTCCCTTCCTTTCCTACTCTACTCTACTCTACTCTACTCTACTCTACTCTACTCTACTCTACTCCTTTCCTTTCCTTTCCTTTCCTTTCCTTTCCTTTCCTTTCCTTCCCTTCCCTTCCCTTCCCTTCCCTTCCTTTCCTTTCCTACTCTACTCTACTCTACTCTACTCTACTCTACTCTACTCTACTCTACTCTACTCTACTCTACTCTATTCTTTATATTACATAAAACTTACCAAACCTATGGTCCTTACCAAACCTATGGTCTTTAGCAACGGTCATCCCTATTTTCAAAAAAGGTGACCCCTGCTTGGTTGAAAACTACAGACCAATCTCATTGTGTTGCGTCACATGCAAAGTTATGGAATCAATTATTAATCAATGCATTACCTTCCACCTACAGTCAAACAACTTACTCTCCAATAAACAATTTGGTTTCAGAAAAAAATTGTCCTGCAATTTGCAACTTCTACACTGCAAAAACATATGGACTACACTTCTTGACCAGGGTAAATCAATAAATGTAATTTACATTGACTTCTGCAAAGCATTTGACTCAATGGTACATGACAAACTACTATTAAAATTAAATTCTTACAGCATTTCTGGATCCCTTCATAAGTGGATTACTGCCTTCCTGTCAAATAGGCAAAAATAGGAAGCGCTCTATCAAACCCTGCACCAGTTATTAGCAGCGTCCCACAAAAGAGCATTCTAGGACCCTTTACACTCTTTACACTCTATATAGATGACCATTATAATCACCTTATTAGCAACTGCATTCTCTTCGTTGATGATGTAAAACTATTCAACACCACTGTCAATGCTACCGTCCTTCAAAAAGACCTTGATTATGTGTCTGAATGGTCTAACAGTTGGCAAATCTCTAACAAATCTCTACCAACAAATGCTCTGTCCTACACATTGATTAAAAAAAAATCTATATACCAAATGCAAGTTAGACGGACATGACTTTGTTGATGACCATCACTTTGTCAAGGACCTTGGAGTTCTCATATCGAATGATCTAAGCGCCAAAGCTCACTGCAACAGTGTTGCCAAAAAGGCTTTGAGAGTTATAAATTTAATTTTACAAAGCTTCTTCTCTGGTAATACTGATTTGCAAACTAAGGCATTCAAAACCTTTGCTAGACAAATACTTGAATACAGCTCTGCTGTCTGGAATCCTCACTGTATATCAGACATCAATGCAATTGAGTGAGTCCAGAAGTGTTTTACCAGAAGGGTATTACATTCCTCTGTTCACAACAGAATACCCTACAGCACCAGATTTGAGATTCTAGGCTTAGACAACCTTGAACTACGTCGGCTAATATTGGACTTAAGCATAGTACATAAAATCGTAAGTTACAACGTCTTACCAGTTAATGAATATTTCAGCTTTAACAACAACACAAGAGCACACAACAGATATAAACTTAATGTAAACCACTCCAAATTTGATTGCAGGAAGTACGATTTCATCAACACAGTGGTCAATGCCTGGAACTCACCACCTGACTCTGTTGTCACCTGCTCAAAGCCCCACTCCTTTACCCTCAAACTAACCTCTATGGACCTCACCCTGTTCCTAAGAGGTCTTTAAGGGGCGTGCATAAGCACACCATCATGCCTACCGTCGCTGTCCTATTGTCCCCATTTATTAGTTCCTATTTCTGGTATTTAAACTGATGTTTCTTCTTGTTTCTACTGTATTGTAAGCTTTTGATAAAATAAATAAACAAAATAAAATAAATAAAATATTAATTACATTATGTTATGTTAGTATCCCACTTTTATTATTTTACAAATAATTTCAGGTGATGAATATATCTGATACACCTCCTTCCTATTTTCTCTAAAGCAACAAGCGTGTACGGTGAGTTGGGCTGAGAGGGATTGGACCAAAGTCACCCAGCTAGCCTTTGTCCCTAAGGCGGGACTAGAACTCACTGTCTCCTGGTGATTGGCTCAAAGTCACTCACCTTCCTTTCATGCCTAAGGCAGGACTAAAACTCACCCTCTCCTGGTAATTGGCCCGAAGTCACCCAGCTAGTCTTTGTCCCTAAGGCGGGACTAGAACTTACCGTCTCCTGGTGATTGGCTCAAAGTCACTCACCTTCCTTTCATGCCTAAGGCGGGACTAAAACTCACCCTCTCCTGGTAATTGGCCCGAAGGCACCCAGCTAGGTTTTGTCCCTAAGGCGGGACTAGAACTCTCCATCTCCCGTTTTCTGACCTGATGCCCTATCTCTGACTCATCCTTTCTAAATTTCTCTCCCTTCCTCTCAGTTCCACGATCCAGAGAAGAATGGATGCCTGCCCCCATCCCCAGTGGACCATGCCTAGAACCACACACAGATAAAAGTGGTCCTTGACTTACGACCGCATTCCAGATTGGAACTTGTTTTGCTGAGTTATGTGATTGCGCCAGAGGCTGCCATCCTGTGACTTTTTTCCAGTTTTACAAATGTTTTGCCCTGTTTGTTCAGTAAAGACGTGGACCAAATTAGGGTGTTTGTCAAATTGGCAACAAGTATGTATGGCAGCTGTACCACTCTGGGATCAAGGAATCACCATCTGTGATCTTTCCAAACCTGCTTCTGACAAGCAGAGTCAATGGAGAAAGCCAGATTCGCTTAATGACCACCTGATTCACTGCAGCGATTCATTTAACCCCTGTGGCACAAAATGGTCACAAAATGGGGCTTGACTCACTTAACAACAGCCTCATTTACCAACAGAAATGTTGTGGGCTTGTTGAGGACTACCTGTGCTGTTGTAACTTCAATGGCCACTAAACAAATGGTCGCAAATTGAGGACTACCTGCGCTACACGAGAGCCGAAACACAGGGATTATTTTCTGAATATATGGACTGTTCCTTAGTATGATTTGATTGCTTATTGTACCCTATGACTATTTATAAACTGTTGGACCTTATGATTCTTGACTCTTGATGAATGTATCTTTTCTTTTATGGACACTAAGAGCATTTGCACCAAGACAAATTCCTTGGGTGTCCAATCACACTTGGCCAGTGAAGAATTCTAATTCTAATGAAAGCAAAACTGAGCATAATCCAACAAAGCCTCTTTTTTTCGTGCTTTTCAGAGAATATTACTCCCCCAAAATAATACCAAAGTCCTTATCAAATGCCCATCAGCCAAATCATTCTCTGCAAAATAGACAAGATAGGATTAAATTTAGTGTGGTGGGTGGATGCCAGCAAAGTGATGAAAATAGCTCTTTCCAAACAGAGAATAGGACAGAAGAAGGGTTTTCCCCCCTCCTTTCAGTTAATATATTCGATTAATAAATAATTTGATTAATTTAACATTTATGCAGCTCTTCATTCTGCTTATAAACACACAGGTCAATAGGTAAAATGTGCAATTTAAAGACAATTATAAGCCAGGCAGTTCATGGTATCCGAGAAGGAAAGAAAGACAACCTACATTGTGCAATACAAGTGGTCCTTGAGTCCAACTTTTCTGTTCATGAGCAAGACATCTGTTAAGTGAGTTTTCACGGTCTTTCTTGCCACAGTTGTTTAAGTGAATCACCTGTCTTTAAGAGAGTCAAATGGTTGTAAAGTGAATTTGGCTTCCCCATGAAATTTGCTTGTCAGAAGATTGCAAAAGGGGATCATGTGATCCTGGGACACTGCAACCATCATAAATACGAGTCAGTTGCCAAACGGCTGAATTTGGATCGCGTGACCAAGGGGAGGCTGTAATGGTCATAAGTGTGAAAAAGGGTCATAAGTTACTTTTCTTCCATGCCGTTGTAACTTCACATGGCCACTAAATGAACTGTTGTAAGATGAGGTTTTCCAAGAAAATTACAGGATCATCCAGAAATGGTCACGTAATTGTCCAAGAGTCAAGATAATCCTTGTTTTATGACCAAAATTTTGAGTCCAAAATGCCCATTGCCAAGGGAGACAATTGTTCAGTTAGCTCCATTTTACAACCTTTCTTGCCAGTTGTTAACTGAATCATGTCAGTGGTTAAATTAGGAGGTAGACCAGACGAGGAAACCAAAGACCTACCTACCTTCCTTCCTTCCTTCCTTCCTTCCTTCCTTCCCTCCCTCCCTCCCTCCCTCCCTCCCTCACTTCCCCATTCAATTTGCTCATCAGAAGGTTGCAAAAGGGGATCATGTGATTCCGGGACCCTGCCACCATCATAAATAATAGGATTGTTCCACGGGTGGGCTTCAAAAAAATCGAGAAACCAGTTCTCTACCCAGTTGCTGGGTGAGCGTGGACTTGTCATCCACCTGCACCATGGCAGATGAGGGGGATGACGTTTTTGCCCTCCCTGGGCTCCGGAGCCTCTCTGGAAGCCAAAAACAAGCCAGTTTCTGATCTCCTGGAACTTCCAGGAGGCCCATTTTTCACCCTCCCTGGGATCCAGAGGCTTTCCTTGACCCTCTGGGAGAGCCAAAACAGCCTCCCTGAGCTCCAGAGGAACAGGCCCGTTTACGGCCTTCTGGAGCCTTCCAGCCCGCCCCCCCCCCTCCCGATTGTCCTCCTCTATGTTGTGAGTCCCACTCAGGAAGGAGCAAATTAGTTTTGTTGAACCTTCTAATCTTGGCACAGATTGGAAATAAAATCTGGAAGGTGACATGACATTTTCTATGAGGCCCAATATCCAGAACCCACTAGAAATGCGGGGGGATCCTTTAACATTTCCCTCAAGTAGTAGGGCATCTCAAAGACTATCACCAGAAATGTCATCTCCTCTGCCTCCATTTTCCAAATTGATGTGGCCTTCTCTTGGTGGAGAGGCCTGGGAAAAGCTGGCTGGAGCAAGCCTGAAAACAAAGCCTGCTTCAACAAGAGCTTCTCCTGGGGTTTCCTAGGAGACTGTCTCAAAAGAACTTTGCTGTTAATTGGCTTGGCTGCAAATATTTACAGCCACGAAAGAAAAGATGTTTGTGGACTCTACGGGGGTCGCCATGGATATCCAGCCTACCGCCAGGTCTCAACTCTGTGGAGAAACCATAACGAGTTGTTGACCAGCTGGGACACACAGAATAGAGAATTACAAAGTTGGAAAAGAACTTCAAGGTCTCGTAGTCCTGGCAGGAGATGGCTGTCCAATCTCTTCTTGAAGACCTCCAATGTTGGAGCTTCCACAACTTCTGATTAATTATCCTCATTGTTAGGAAATTTCTCCTTAGATGAGGAGAGTTTCCACCCCTTGCTTCTTGTCTTGCCTTCAGGTGCTTTGGACAATGTCAAGTATTGAGCATGGATTGGAAGAATTGGAGACAGCCTCTGAACGGTGAACTTCAGCTCTTTATTTACATAGTGACTTCGCAATTTAACAACAGTGAACCCAGCCTTATATAGGCAACCTTTTTAAATGTTAACCAATAGCGAGCTAGGAACGCTAGCTCGTTCAACCAATAACAATGCTTCGTTAAGGGCCAATCGGTTTCCTTAAAACTAGCCAATCAGGTTTGGCCGCTTGATAGCCAATCAGAAGTGCAGGGTCAGAACCCTGCACTTTACCTCAAGCTCACATCTTATTGTATACACAACACCCCTTCCCCCTGGCTTCTCAATTCAGGTGCAGTGATATAGTCTTTCAGATAAGAAGGTTGTCTTTTAAGTCTTTTAGACCTTCGTTGGATAGGTTGATTGCAATCTTGTTGAGGTTGGTTGCAATCCTGTCGAGGTAAGTTGTTGCTTGGCAGCGGTTCTGCCTCTAGTTCAGGGTTTATTTCTTCTCCTTTGTCCCTATTTTCCTCAATTCCCTGAGGTTCAAGTGTTTCTTCCTCTTCCTCTGATTCCTGGGCATCATTTAGTTCATCGTTCCCTTCAAACGGGTTTCCTGGATTTTCGTCTTGTTCCATACCTCCCCCCCCTCGGTTTGGTCATAGGGGAGCTGTTGGCTGGCCGTTGCAAGTCGTGACCGCAATTGGTCGATATGCCTTTTCCACAATTTATTGTCAAGGCATTGCACCAGGTAGGATTTGGGGCCGGTTACGCGTACTACTGTTGCCTCTGTCCATAAAGGGTCGCCCGATAAGTTCCGTGCATAAACGAGGTCTCCTACCTGGAAAGTGCGACAGCGGCCACTGGATCCTATCGGTTTCTCTGGTTCGTAAGCAAGGTGCAGCCGGTTTAGTCGGGAGCGGAGTCTTCGTCCCATTGGTAGTTCGGCGGGAGTTCTGCCGGTCACGCTATGTGGAGTGATATGTTGTAGGAAAAGTATTTGATTGACTTTGTCATCAATGTTGTCATAGTCTACTTTTTGCAAGGTCTTTTTTACAAATTGTACCATGCATTCTGCTTGGCCATTGGTCGCAGGGTGTGCAAGCGAGGTAAGCGCATGGCGGATGCCGTGGTCAGCGAGGTATTGCTCGAACATTAGTGCAGTAAACTGTGGCCTGTTATCGGACACCAGGAAGTCCGGTAGGCCGTGGGTCGCAAAGAATCTGTTTAGGATTTTGATTACTGCTTCGGAGGTTGTAGTCGTCATGCGATGGATCTCCAGCCAATTGGAGTATGCATCGACTGTAAGCAGGAAGGTGTGGCCTTTGGTCGGCCCCACGAAGTCCAGGTGGATTCTGGACCAGGGTCCACGTGGCGTCTCCCATTCGGTAGGCATGGCTTTTGGTGGGGCGTTGCTGACTTGTTGGCAATTGGGACAGGCTTTCACCCACTGCTCGATTTGTCGATCCATGCCCGGCCACCATGCGTAGCTTCGCGCAAGCGCCTTCATTCGCACAATGCTGGGATGGCCCTTGTGCAAAATTCATAGCAACGCCTTCCGGAGTCGTTCTGGGATAACAACTCGATCACCCCAGATGATGCAGCCTTTTTGGGAGAAAAGTTCAGTTTGTCAGGCTTTAAATGGTGCGATGTCATCTGGTACTTGGTCTAATGGCCATCCGCATTCTACCCAGCCTAGGACTCGGGCTAAGGTGTGGTCTCGTTTGGTTTCTCTCACGATGTCTCGGGCGGTCATGGGCGGCGAGTTGAGTGCTTCGATCTGCAACGTGGTTGCTGTTGGGGCTGGATCGTCGAGAGTCTCTGGAAGCAGTGCTCGGCTCAATGCATCGGCGTGGGGAATGGCTTTTCCCGGGCGATATTGCAGCCGATAATTATAAGCAGCTAGGAATTCTGACCATCAGGTCATCCTAGGGGATAATATGTAGGGGGTTGGCCTGTCCCCGGCTATTATCCCTAGCAATGGTTTGTGGTCGGTTACAACAGTAAATACCCTCCCATACACATATTTGTGAAGTTTTTTTACAGCTGAGACAATTGCAAGGGCTTCTTTATCAATTTGTCCAAAGTTCCATTCTGCTTTTGAAAGAGTCTTTGAAAAGTATGCAATAGGGGCTTCGTTCCCATTTGGCAATATGTGGCTCACAATGGCGCCCACACCGAAAGGCGATGCATCACAGGTTATAACCAAAGTCTCGTTATATTCCATGAGCACAGAGTCAGACGTGAGCAGTTTTTTAACATTCCAGAACGCTTGTTCTTCTCGGTAACCCCAGACCCACAATGCTTTTTTATCTAATAACCGGTGTAACGGTTCAGCGACAGTTGCTTTGTGCGGTAAAAATATATTATAGAAATTTATGAGCCCTAAAAATGCCTGGAGATCGGCCTTGTTTCGTGGCCTGGGAGCGTTTGTGATGGCTCTTAATTTACTTTCGGTAGGGTGGATGCCCTGGCTATCAATCCGGTACCCTAGAAACTCAACACTGTCAGTAAACAATTTACATTTGTTTTTTTTAACCTTAAGACCGGCCTTTTGGAATTTTTTTAGAACGCATTTTAAACGGTCCTGTAAAAATTTTTTTTGTAGGGGCAGCGATTAAGCCATCGTCAAAATAGGGGACCACGCCCTTGATTCCTTGTAATAACCTTTCCATGAGGCTCTGAAATATCCCTGGGGCTACACTAACTCCGAATTGCAGCCGGGTGCATTTAAAAGCACCCCGGTGCATTACAATAGTTTGGGCCTGAGCCGTTTTCTCATCCACTGGTAATTGTTGATAGGCTTGAGCTAAATCCAATTTAGCAAAAATTTTCCCACCCCCCAGGGAATGAAGGAGGTGCTGTACCACAGGAACTGGATACGCGTTCTGCTGCAGGGCGTGGTTCAAAGTGGCCCGGTAGTCGCCGCAAATTCGGATTGACCCATCTGGCTTAATGGGTGTTACAATAGGGGTTTCCCATGGGGAGTGATCAATGGGCTTCAACACCCCTTGAGCAATTAGTTTGTCGAGTTGTTCTTCGATGTTTGCTTTTAAAGCGAACGGGACTCGACGGGGCTTCAAACGGATGGGAGCTATCTTGGGATCTAAGCTGTATGAAATCGGGGTCCCCTTATATTCGCCTAAGTTGTCCGCAAAAACGTCACTGAACTCAGAGATAAGGTCCTCCTCCCAATCACCACCACCAACTCGGTTCACGCCGGCCACTTCAATGCCGAGTGGCGCGAACCATTGGAAGCCTAGTAGGCTAGGCCTGTCTCTATCGATGACCGTTAGAGGTAAGTACGCTGTGTGCTTATTGAAGGAAACTCAGACTCGGCAGGACCCGACGACGGGGATTCGATTCCCCTGATAGTCCTTGAGGATGAGGCATTGAAATTTGAGGTCTTGGCGTTGAATGGTGGGGATGAGTTGTTTGAGCGTCTTCCACAACACCATCGAGAGGGACGATCCCGAGTTGACCTCCATGTTGCACGGTTGATTCTCGATGGTTACGGTAACTCGGATTTTCTTAGTGTCTAATGCTGAGGCGTGACCGATAGTGATAGTATAGTGAGCCTCCTCTCTCTGTACGGCTGGATTTCTGTAGGAATGGTTTACTGGCGTTCGCCTTACAGGACGGCTTCCTGTCGATTGGTGAAAGTTAGCCCCATTTGAGGCCTGGCTGTGGCCTGACAAGCTACGGCAGACCCGGCTGATGTGGCCTCGTTTACCGCACTCGTGGCAGAGCGCGTCGCGGAATTTGCATTCGGACCTGGCATGGTTGGCTCCACAGCCAGCGCAAGGGCGTAGGGTCTTTGGATGTTGATCCCGGTCAGACCGCAACTGGTGGACCCCCTCTTCGTCGCTGTTTGACGATGAAGAGAGATCCTCGTGGTGTGTTGTTGTAAGCTGTCCCTCTGCGTTGGATAAAATTTCGCCGGTCGGTGGGGTTACTGTCGTGCGGTTTCGGCGGAGTTGTTCAGCTGACTTCTTGGTTGCCTCTGCTGCCGTAGCATCGGCGATGGCGTTAGCAAGACTGATGTCACCTTTCGCCATCAGCTTGCTTTGGACGCTTCGTGCATCTAGTCCCTGAACTATTCGATCTCTCAGTGCCTCTTCTAAATCGACGAACCCACAGAGGCCCCCCAAGTTTCGGAGGTCTGCCACGAAATCGGCTACGCTTTCCCCTTTACGTTGGTTTCTCAGATAAAATTCGTGGCGTCTCACGAGCGTAGGCACAGTTGGCGCATAGTGGTCTCTCAGGATGGGTTCGAGGTCGTCCCAGCTCATGGCCTTTACTTCTCTTGGTTTGGCCAGTGCTTTGGCCATCTTAAATACGGCTGGGCCGCAATGCATTAGGAACAACGCTCTTTTTTTTGCTGGCGTGGCGTCCTTGAGGTTGTTCATCTCGAGAAACATTTGGAAGCAATCCATGTAGGATTCCCAATCCTCTTGGTTTGGATCGAACGGAGCGGGTGGTACGATGCCTCCAGACATGGTTCCATTGTTGGCGTCGTCTGTCACCTGCTCGAATTGCTTTCTGGCTTCTTCGGTTCAGACGTCTCCAAATCCCACCCTCGTCGCCAGTGTCAAGTATTGAGCATGGGTCGGAAGAATTGGAGACAGCCTCTGAATGGTGAACTTCAGCTCTTTATTTACATAGTGACTTCGCAATTTAACAACAGTGAACCCAGCCTTATATAGGCAACCTTTTTAAATGTTAACCAATAGTGAGCTAGGAATGCTAGCTCTTTCAACCAATAACAACGCTTTGTTAAGGGCCAATCAGTTTCCTTAAAACTAGCCAATCAGGTTTGGCCGCTTGATAGCCAATCAGAAGTGCAGGGCCAGAACCCTGCACTTTACCTCAAGCTCACATCTTATTGTATACACAACAGACAACAGCTTGGACCCCTCTTCTTTGGGGCAGCCCCTCAACTATTGGAAGACGCTATCATGTTGCCTTCTCTTTACCAGACTAGACATACTGAATTCCTGCAACCATTTATTGTATAACCTTATCATTTTTTTAAAAAAAAAATTCTCGTTGAAGGCCATTGTAACTTCGAGCAAATGAAGGATTGTAAGTGGAGGAGATATACATCCCATATTCATTCCTATCAGTCTCTGATTTAAGATCTATTAGGAATGAAATCTAAATCAAGATGAGAAGGGGGATTAAAAAAAAACATATATCTCCAAGTGGTAAGCCTCAGTTAGATCTTCTGAGGAATTTTAGATCAATCTGCTGTGGGAAATGTCTTGTCTGAAATCTGGGTCAACATCTTGCAGGCGTATGTTCCTTCGTTCTGTTCCCACATATAACTTTTGTTCTACTTCTTCATACAAAATAATTTTCAAAGTAGGCTAAATATCATCTTACCAGGAGACATTATTGGACTACATCAGCTTTCCTGTCGGTAAGTGGCACATACAGGTAATTGTTGACTTTTGACCAAAGATTTACGAGCACAATTGAGATCAGGATTTCTGCCGCTAAGCAGGGCGGTTGTCCAATGAATCACACCTGATTTTAGAGTTTTTTCCTGCTATGAGTGCTAACCAAACCATTGCAGTTGTTAAATGAATCACTAAGTCATTAAGTGAATCCAGCTTCCCCTTTTGATTTTGTCCCAAATGGTATATGACCCACCAGGATGCTGCAACTGTTGTAAATACTTTCTGGTTAACCAAGCTCCCGAATTTTGATCCTGTGACCATGGGCATGCTGCAGAGGTTGTAACTGCGGGGACTGGTTGCAAGTCACCCTTTTTGTCACTTTGAACAGTCACTAAACAAATGGTAATAAGTTGAGGACTTTGTGTACCCTTGAGGAAAAATGGGAAAAATTAAGGATCTTTTTTGCCTGTCATTTTTATCTACTCAAAGGTTTCCAGATATTGCTCCTGAAGCCCAAGTGAGATGAGAGAAGAAAACCACGATGCCAGACGGTAAGGAACTTGCAATCTTGGCCTGATAGTTCACTTACCTCAACTTGGATAGGTCATCTGCAATTAATTAAATCCATTAAAAGAGCACTCTGCCCCCCAGATTTTTTGCCATCAATTTCCAACGATCTGTTGCAAACGAGATAACCTTTTGTGTTAATGTTACCTCGATGACTTTCCTTGTCTTAAAATTCAGACTGGTTGACCGAACAGCTATTATGGGAAAAGGCCAGGGATGGGTCAATGGCCATAATGGCCCTTGTCCACCATCTGTCTAGTGTCTTCACTGTCTTGGGAAGAAAAGGACCAGGGGAGGCAGGATAGCAGTCTTCCAATAGTTGAGGGGCTGCCCCAGAGAGGAGGAGGGGGTCAAGCTATTCTCCAAAGCCCCTGAAGGCCAGACAAAAAATAATGGGTGGAAACTGGTCAAGGAGAGATTCAACCTGGAAATAAGGAGAAGCTTTCTGACAGTGAGAACAGTCAACCCAGGGAACAGAAGTTGCCCTCGGAAATTGTGGGAGCTTCATCCGTGGAGGCTTTCAAGAAGAGATTGGACTCCCATCTGTCAAAATGGTGTACGATCTCTGACTTGGGTGGGTGGGGTTGGCCTAGATGACCTACAAGGTCCCTTCCAACTCTGTTTGTTGTGAATTAATAAAAGTGCTTAAATAAAGATTATTAAAACCTTTAGAAAAGTGCAGGGTTCTGGCCCTGCACTTCTGATTGGCCGATAATAGCGACATCTGATTGGTCCGTTCAGGAGAATCTGATTGGCTATTAGCGGGCCTCTTTCATTGGTTAAGGGAACTAACGCTTCCCATTTCTTATTGGTTATTTGATCAGCTGCTCGCCTATAAAAAGGGCTATTGCTGCTGTAGGTTTTGCTCTGTTCCACAATGTTAAATAAAGAGTTGAAGTTCACTGTTCATCGTCTCGTCTCCACTTCTTGCGCCCATGCGCAGAACATAACACTGGCGACGAGTATGGGATTTGGAGACATCAGAGCTGACTGAGCACTACAGAGCACCAAACAGAGCACGGGGCTGAAGACGCACCAACGGCGGAGCCATGTCTAGCAGCGTCATACCACCCGCTCCATTTGACCCGACACAAGAAGACTGGGACTCATATATGGACTGATTCCAGATGTTTCTGGAGACCAACAACTTGAAGGATGCCACTACCGGAAAGAAGTGAGTGGTATTCCTAACTCACTGCGGGCCGACCGTGTTTAAGATGGCCAAGGCACTAGCCAAACCGGCTGAGGTGAAGTCCATGGACTGGGATGTCCTCGAGCCCCTTCTACGGGCCCACTACGCACCAACCCTACCAACTCTTGTTCGAAGACATGAATTTTATCAGAGAGACCAGCGGAAGGGAGAAAACGTTGCAGATTTCATTGCAGATTTCCGGAATTTAGGAGGCCTCTGCGGGTTCACCGACCTCGAAGAGGCCCTGAGAGACTGAATAGTTCTGGGACTAGATGCTCCAGCTACACAATGTAAGCTGATGGTGAAAGCCTTACAGATGCCATCGCTGATGCTACTGCAGCAGAAGCAACCAGAAAGTCAGCTGCCCGAATGCGCTGTACCCACGCCCCGCTCCGCCAAATCTCACCTCACCTGGAAGGACAGGCAACGACAGCCCACCACGAGGACCTCGAATCGTCATCAGAAAGTGATGAAGAAGAGGTCAACCAGTTCCGGTCTGAACGAGACCAACGCCATCAACGTAACCAGAGAATGCAGTACCAATGCGCTGGTTGTGGGGCAAACCACCCACGATCAGACTGCAAATTCCTCAACGCGCTCTGCCATACGTGCGGGAAAAGATGTCACATCGGAAGAGTCTGTAGAAGCAAGCAAGGATCCAACCCACCCCAGAGGGGGACCAACTACCATCAGCCCACAGGAAGTCGTCCTGTGAATCGGGAATACTTAACCCACCAATGGAACAACCACTCCTACAGAAACAAACCACCAGCCCAGTCAACGAAATGAGAAGAGGCACACCAAACCATTACGATTGGTCACGCCTCATCATTAGACGCCAAGAAGATCCAGGTGAAGGTCTCCATCAAAAACCAGCCCTGCATGATGGAAGTCAATTCAGGATCGTCCCTCTCAATGGTTTCCTGGAAGACCCTTAAACAATTAATTCCCACCGTCCGGCGGCAAGACCTCAGATTCCAAAGAATCATACTTAAGGACTATCAGGGAAATCAAATTCCATTTGTTGGATCCAGCAAAGTCCGTGTCTCATTTAAAAATCGTACTGCATCCCTACCACTAACCGTAGTCGACAGGGATTGGCCTAGTTTGTTAGGCCTCCAATGGTTCGCCCCACTTAGAATTGAAGTAGCTGGCATTCACCGAACCAACAGCGACGACTGGGAAGAGGCCATCATCCGGGAGTTCCAGGACATCTTTACAGATAAATTAGGTGAGTACAAGGGGACCCCGATATCATTTAACCTGAACCCCGAAGTAGCTCCCATCCGCCTTAAGCCTCATCAAGTTCCATTTGCCCTTAAACCAAAGATTGATGAGCAGCTTGATAAATTAATAGCCCAGGGTGTGTTAGAACCAACCGACCACGCTCCCTGGGAAACCCCAATCGTAACTCCCATCAAGCCGGATGGATCGTTAAGAATTTGTGGGGACTACCGAGCCACCCTGAATCACGCCCTTCAGCAGAACGCTTACCCGATACCGGTGGTACAACACCTTCTCCATTCCCTGGGGGGCGGAAAAACCTTCACTAAATTGAATTTAGCACAGGCATACCAACAACTGCCTGTAGATAAAAAAAACGGCAGAGGCACAAACAATTGTTATGCACCGAGGTGCATTTAAGCACAACCAACTCCAATTCGGAGTTAGCGTGGCCCCAGGAATTTTTCAGAGCTTGATGGAGAGACCACTACAGGGTATAAATGGGGTTGTACCTTATTTTGATGATGTTTTAATTGCTGCTCCGACTAGAGAAATACTAAGGGAGGGCCTGAGGTTAGTTCTCCAGAAATTTAAAGATTCTGGCCTTAAAGTAAAAAAAAAAAACTGTCAACTGTGTACGAATAAAGTAGAATTTTTGGGGTACTTAATCGATAAACAAGGCATTCACCCCACTGATAGCAAGCTAAGGGCAATCAAAAACGCCCCAAGGCCCAGAAATAAGACTGATCTCCAAGCTTTCCTAGGCCTTATCAATTTTCACAACATGTTCCTGCCCCACAAAGCGATCGTAGCCGAGCCCCTACATCGTCTGTTGGACAAAAAGGCAACCTGGGTCTGGGGACACCGAGATGAACACGTGTTCCGACAAGTAAAAAACTTATTGACTTCAGACGCTGTTTTGATGCAGTATAATGAGACTTTGCCTTTAACGATTACATGTGATGCATCACCATTTGGAGTGGGTGCCATTTTGAGCCATGTGTTACCAAACGGTAGTGAAGCCCCTATTGCCTACTTTTCCAAAACATTATCAAAAGCTGAACGTAACTATAGTCAAATCGATAAAGAGGCTCTTGCTGTCGTTTCTGCTGTTAAACAATTTCATGAATATATTTATGGGCGAGTTTTTACTATAGTTACCGACCACAAACCTTTGCTGGGGATTATAGCGGGAGACAAGCCAACCCCTTATATATTATCTCCCAGAATGACTCGCTGGTTGGAATTCTTGGCTGCATATAATTATAAGCTGCAACACTGCCCAGGGAAAGCCATCCCCCATGCTGACACACTAAGCCGTGCACCACTTCTGGAAACCATTGACGACCCAGCTCCAACCGTCACAACACTCCAGATTGAGACACTTCAATCACCACCACTGACAGCTCGAGATATCGCGACTGAAACCAAATGCGATCCCATTTTGGCACGAGTTCTNGCGATCCCATTTTGGCACGAGTTCTTAGCTGGGTCGAGCAAGGATGGCCATTGGATCAAATCCCTGACAACTTCAGTCCTTTCAAGAATCGACAGATGGAACTGTTTTCCCAGAAAGGCTGCATAATTTGGGGGGATAGAGTCATCGTCCTAGAGCGGCTGCAACGAGCGGTCTTGAAAACCTTGCATGAAGGCCACCCTGGCATCGTGCGCATGAAGGCGCTCGCACAAAGCTATGCGTGGTGGCTGGGTATCGACAAGCAAATCGAGGCCTGGGTAAAGACTTGTTGCAAATGCCAGGAAGTTAGCAA
>BHEV01019342.1:0-13122 GCA_004319985.1 Emydocephalus ijimae | reverse complement strand
CTGGATAGTGGGAATGAGTTGCTTGAGGGTCTTCCAGGACACCATCGAGAGAGACGATCCTGAGTCGACTTCCATTTGGCAGAGCCGGTTCTCGATGACTAAAGGGATTCGAATTTTCTTGGCTTCTAAGACAGAGGCGTGACCGATAGTGATAGTATGGTGAGCCTCTTCTCGCCTCGTGGTGCGATTTAAAATTCGGTTTCNGTAGGGACTTCGGATAGTGGTCCCAATCGGACCGCAGTCGATGGACCTCTTCTTTGTCGCTGTCTGACGATGAAGAGAGGTCCTCGTGCTGGGCTGTCAGAAGCTGTCCTTCTGAGTTGGGTGGAATGTTGCCTGTTGGTTGTTGTGCTGGAGTGCGGTTTCGGTGCAGTTGGGCAGCGGACTTCTTGGTGGCTTCTGCCGCGGCAGCATCCGCGATGGCATAGGCAAGGCTGATGTCGCCCTTTGCCATCAGCTTGCTTTGCACACCTGATGCATCTAATCCCTGGACCATTCTATCTCTTAAGGCCTCTTCCAGGTCGGCAAACCCGCAGAGGCCTCCCAGGTTTCGGAGGTCTGCGACGAAGTCGGCGACGCTTTCTCCTTTTCGCTGGTTCCTTTGGTAGAACTCGTGCCGTCTTACGAGCGTGGGCACAGTCGGTGCGTAATGAGCTCTCAGTATGGGTTCGAGGACGTCCCAGTCCATAGCCTTCACTTCAGCTGGTTTGGCTAGTGCTTTAGCCATCTTAAATACGGTTGGTCCGCAATGCGTTAGGAATACCGCCCGTTTCTTCCCGGTTGAGGCATCCTTCAAATTGTTAGTTTCCAAAAACATTTGGAAACGATCCATGTAGGACTCCCAGTCCTCTTGCGCTGGATCGAACGGAGCGGGTGGTATGACGCCGCTGGACAAGGTTCCTNCTTCTTCTTCTTCTTCTTCTGTCGGCTCTGTCGTCTCCACATCCCATCCTCGTCGCCAGTGTCAAGTTTGAGGCATGGGCGATAATGAATGGAGACGAGCCAGTTAACGGTGAACTTCAACTCTTTTATTTACATAGTGACAGCTCTGAAAAACAGGACAGCTACGACCCTCTTATATAGAGAACCCAATAACTATTTAACCAATAAGAACTGAGGAGCACTTGCTCCATTGAACCAATACGAAAGCTCTGTTAATGGCCAATCAGATTCCTCTGAACGGGCCAATCCGATCCTGCCATTGGACAGCCAATCAGAAGTGCAGGGCCAGAACCCTGCACTTGACTCCAAGCTCCAAATAACTTTATTACATTCTATGCATTCACAACAGACACCTAAAAATAAACCTCACACTAAGCAGAAGTTAGAATCTTATCTATAACCTATTATTCAGTGGTGGGATTCAAATGTTCTTACCTGTTAGTTCTGTGGGCGTGGCTTGGTGGGTGTGCTTTGTTCACGTACATGAGCTTCCTGCTTGTGCATGCCAAATGCACGCTTTGTGTGATCGCAGAGGGTTTGCTACTTACCTTCTCCTGCAATCCTGCACTTCCTTGTGTGGTAAACAGCTGATGCACAGCAATCAGCTGTGTTGCATGAAGCAACTGAGCTTCAAAACCAGGTAATAAAGGTCAGAATAGAGCTGGGGCACGGAGGTGGGCCCAGCAGCTGATCATCGGAGCGAACCAGTTTGCTAACAGATGATCCTCAGAGCTACTGGTTCAGCCAAACTGGGCCGCACTGGTTAGAATACCTCCGCTGCTGTTAATATACTTCAATAATACCTATTGAAAACAGTTTTGCAATACATAACAAAGAAACACAGCTCTATCCAAAGCCCCTTGATATCATATATCTTATCCATACCTTCTCTATCCATAGCTCCTTTAAGAGAACTATAGAGTGGGATACCAAGCCCGAATTTCTCTTTCATTTGTCAGCCCTTCTGCTTCCCTCAGGGAAAAAAAAAAACTTCTTTGAGGCATTTGAAGCTTGACTGCAGCCAGTGTGACTGTCAACGTTACAGGAGCTGAACCAAACCCCTCTGTTCTGGTCTTTTAGACTGAAACAGCCTGAAAAGTTGGTTTCACAGCAACAAATTTCATCTAATCCACTGAATTCAAAATCAAGCAAAGAAGAAATATTCCAAGCTTGATCTGGGTTGTGTTCTGGCTCAGTTTGATTTTTTTGGACATGCGTATGCGGTTTAGTAATCTTTGGAGCTAATGTTTCATGAAAGAAGAAGTTGATAGCTTTATCAAAAATCAAGCATTGTGCACTGATGGCATTTGTACCATAATATTACAGCAATTTGATACAGCTGTTACAATATTTATAAGACTTGCCAGGAAATTTGGAAGGCAACTTCATAATCCACTGATAGGAAAAGTTGAGTGGTCAGTCAATACTGAAGAAAGGTGACCTAACTGCCTGTATAAAATATTGCATAATTGCCCTATAAGACAAGCAAGATGCTACTGAAATCACTTGCTATACTAAAATTATATCTTGAACAATACCAGCTTGAAGTACAAGCAGGATTCAGGAAAGTATGAAAAACACGAGGCTTCATTGCAAATCCAGAATAGATCCTTGAAGACCAAATATCAAAAAGATATCCACAATTGAACCATTGGCTATATTAAGGCTTTGGGTTGCTTAAATTATGAAAAAAATCTGAGCCACATGAAGAACTGTGGCATACCAGAACATCTGATAATTCTTTATATATTAATAAAGAAATAACAATCCCTGGAAATGGAGAAATGGATGGTTTAAAATTCTCAAAAGTGTATGAGAAGACTGCATAAATTGATAGAGAAGCAGGACTGTGTGAAAAAACTAATAGGTGAAAATTGGTGGAATGTTTGTGAACAACTTTTGCCATACTGATGATACTAGCTAAAAGCAATGAAGCCTCTGTTGATGAAGAATGGGAACATAATCTTAAATGGAGCTACAGCTAAAAGTGAAGGCAACAAAGATTCTAACAACTGGAAACATCAATTATTTATCCCTTGATGAAGAAGAAATAGAAATTGATGATAACTTCAATTTGTATGGATCACTAATCAATACTGAAAATACAATGAATCATTCTTGAGAAAACAGCTATAAAGTAATTAGACAAATTCTATGTACAAAATCTGAAGTACACAAAGACTCCACTTCTTCAGACCATGGTATTATCAATGTGAACGGTGAACAATGAAAAAACAAGATAGGAAGAAAATAAATATTTTTGAATTATGGTGCTCCTAAAGGATATGAATATGAGTCACAAATCTGAGGTGAGCAGCTACACAAATTGAACAAACAAACAAACAAACAAGGATACTGCAGGTATCATGGATTGCCTGACAAATGAAATAATAAGTATTGGGATAAATCAAGCAAGTGGTGGGATTCAGCCAGTTTGCACCAGTTTGGGAGAACCAGTTGTTAAATTTCTGAGCAATTTGGTGAACTGGTTGTTGGAAGAAATCATTAGGGCAGAGAATTAGTTGTTAAATTAATTGAATCCCACCTCTGAATCAAGCCTAAATTTTCAGCCTTAGAAGCAGAAATGAAAGCCCATGAGTTTTAGCTCTATCTTGCCAAGAGAAAAATCATTACAGAAAGACATCATGCTTGGCAAGGCTGAAGAAAATCAGCAAAAAGGAGACAGACAGTCATGAAGAATGCCTGTCTAGCAACAATTAGCTGCTTGGTTGAAGACTAAACTGAATTCAAGACAACAATCCACAGGGTTGCCATGAGTCAATTCTAACTTAATGGCAACTTATAAGAGAATTGATACAGTGGGCATGTCCAGCTCATATTTGTTCAGATGTCCGTGCCATCTATGATGATGCACATAATGAAGGGCCAACTGTGTCTAACTAAACCCAAATGTCAAATTATTATTAGGCTTCAAAAGATTTTAGTACAGAAATATCTACCAAGAAAAGAAACCTGAAAAAAACAATTATCTGTACTAAAATGTTGATAGTTAGGAACATAATGTTCAGTCACCATTGTCTCAATTTTCACGCTTTTTTTCTACACACTCCACAAGATCACCCAATATAAAACAATGCTTGCTCTGAATGGCTTATTTCTATGGCAAGTTGCTAGCAGTGTTGAGAGAATCAATGCATAGTTTTGCTTTGTTGTATTTTATTCCTTTTTGAGAAAGCCATGGTTTGAGATCTTCTACTGGAGTTTGGGATAATTGTATCATATTTTGAAATGTATGCTTTTGGTCTCAGTTTTACCTTTATCCTAATGATCTTCTATTTTTGTTTCTTCCTGCAACCACACATAATTCATTGAGTTCTGTTATCTAGCTAGATGAAAACCATCCTTTGTGAAAAAAAATAATAGAAGCTTGCCAATCACTATTGTCATCCACATTCTTTGTATTAGAGATAAGTGGAAGTTTGCTAGATTTTTTTTTGCGTTTGTATTAAAATTTAGAAAAGAATTGAACAAAGCGATGTCTGAAAGAGTTGGATGAAATAATTAAGCCTGTGAAATTCACTGGCACAGCCTCATACGGAAAACCTCCCATTCATTGTTATGTTTTACCAATTTATTTCTCAGCTGTTTATTGTCTATGGAGACATTAAATAGCTGAGCTGAAGAAGCTTCTTGGATGAGAAATGAAATGCCTTCAAAGAAAAACCAGGAAGTCCAGTTGCCTCTTGAAAAAGCACCTTTAGGGTCTCGGCTTTTTCTTTTGGTAGGTATATTATCTTCTCAAATCCCCCAAAAATCTCTTCTTGCTTGAACTTAACTTACCATGTTAGTGAGATAAGGAAAATTTTATCTTTCACTGCCAATGTCATTCCTACCAGAAAACATGACCAGATAAGTTGATTCTACTTTATTGTAAAATTATATTATTAGAATCTTGCAATTTTGAAAGCAAAATTCTTCCACCACATCACCTTTACAACTCTAGAACTTAAAGATTGTTCTTCCTGAACCTCTTACTTCATTCTCTAGGCAACTGTCTCATTCCCTAGGCCTGTGATGGGGAACCTATGGCACGTGTGCCACAAATGCATGCAGAGCCGTTTGTGCCAGCACGTGAGCTGTAGGCAAACTTACCTCACTATGCATGTGCGCACCTCACAGCTGATTTTTGACTGGTTTGAGGCCTTTTTTTTGGCTTTCCAGAGGCTTGAGGAAAGCCTCTGCAGGCCTTTCAGGACGAATAATAGGCCCGTTTCATAACTTCCTGTATTTCTGGAAATATGGAAGTGACAAAATGGGCCTATTATTCGTCCTGAAAAGCCTGCAGAGATTTTCCTCAAGCTCTGGAAGGCCAAAAAAGGCCTCAAAGCAGCCAAATATCAGCTGTGAAGCGCAGTGCAGGTAAGGGGGCAGTGGGAGAGGATTGCACGCACATGCTTGGGGGCCAGACACATTGCGTTCTGGGTGCTGGCATGTGAGCATGCAAGCGAAAGCACACACACAATTTTTGGCACAGGAGTCCAAAAAGGTTAGCTACCACTGCCCTAGGCAGCATCTCTTTGCGCATCTTCTAAAGTCTTACCACTACAGCCCTGGCTTCATCAAGTATTTGTGACAAGGAACATCCATGCCGTTATTTAAAAAAAAAAAAAAGAAATATAAGCAGGGAAGGATTCATCAGTAAAGACAGGATAAAAATCTAGAAAAAACAAAAAATTAGGAACTGAATTTATTTGTGGGAAAAGAGCTCGGAGGCTAACTCGGATTCATATATGAAATGAAAGGCCAGTGAACTGATTATTTTTTCCCCTTTTTCTTTTCAGTATTCTTTTTAACCCTAACATTTGAAATATAACTTTTTTAAAACATCCATACAATGTTCAGTAAGGCTTAAGCATACTGCTTTGAAGTTTTAGGGAACAGTTTCTACTCTGGTATCTCATTAGCAACAGAGGTTCTAGGTGTCATAGAAGACTCTGGAATAGATTTTAGGGCAGGCCCTGTTGATGTGGAAGGCTGTCCATGCTTATTAAGTCCCTCTCATTATTGTACACAACTAAATCCTCAATTTACAACAGTTCACTTAGTGAGCATTCAAAGTTACATTGGAACTGAAAAAAGTGATTTATGACATTTTTCACACTTACAACCTTTGGAGCATGATCATGTGAGCAAAATTCAGATGCTTGGCATCTTGCTCATACTTATGACCGTTACAATGTCCCGAGGTCATGCGATCCCCTTTTGCAACCTTATGACAAGGAAAATCAATGGAAAAGCCAGATTCACTTAACAACTGGGCTACCAACTTATCAACTGCAGTGATTAATTTCACAACTGTGGCAAGAAATGCTGTAAAATGGGGTAAAGCTATATTAACTTTATCACTTAATAAATGTCTCACTTAACAACAGGGTCAATTGTGGTCATAAGTTGAGGACTATCAATATCCCCTGAAAGTAGACTTAAAACACATTAACCTCTCTTTTGCAGCTACATTTGGGCTGGGAGAGAGTTGTGGTGCTTCTTCACACATGTCATCCATTTCTCATTAAAAATGATGTCATTTTGTCAGCTGGAGATTCTGCACAGACAGGTATCTTTGTGAAATTTTCTGGTCAATTATAAAGACACCATACAAAGAGATTTTGCACACAGAGGTGACTAATGGAACCACTCTGTGTTCTTTGTATCTTGCACCAGTAGGAATCAAAAAGTTTGATTGTATCAAACTTGGAGAGATGACAGGAAATGCATGTTCTATTAATTGCAGTAATTTCAACCTGCATTCAGCAATTAACATTGCAGTGTATAGTACTAAAATGCAGTAGACAGTGCCATCTTTGATCTGCAAAGCAACATGATAAATTTAAAAAAAAATCCACTACATTTCAATATGGGAAAATTTTTCCATGGGAAATATAATGCATTATACCTGGTCATTTTGGGGGGCTGATTCACCAACAGAAATTTTAACTTTGGAATTGCAAAACAGAAACACTACAGTATAGTATTTGATCAGTATTGTTTGTAATCTCTTTGATGTTGCCAGGCTGCTTGGGTTGCATTTTTTTCCTCAGGGGGAAAGAACACATGAGAAAAATTAATCTCAAAAATATATTTGTTTCTGAGCTTAGGACTAAACCCATAGATTTAAGGAGAATACTAAATATATGTACTTTAAAATTCATCCATTCATATATCATTGAATACAAGGGCTCTGGGTCCTCCTGAAACATATGTAACAGAAGTGGATAACTCAAAGTCCGAGGGCTGGAGAAAAGGCTTCACATCTCATTTTGTTTCTCCATATTGCTCTGTGGACATCTATGAATCCTAGTTACATGCAAAGGAAAATTGTGTTGATGCTACTTTAGCTCATTTTTTACCATGGGTTTAAATGTTTCTTTACACTGCAACTGAAACACAATAAAGACTGAAACATGAGTACCTAAAGCAACAATATCCTACAAACCTATCTATCCTGCATTTTCTTTGGTGTCCAGTAGTACAGAGAAAAACATAATAAACCAGAAAAATTTAAGATGTAAGATGAGAAAAAGGAAACATCTAAAATGAATGTATCTCAATATAATGAGGACACAGATTGTTGGAGGCAATATGCTGACTCTGTAAGTTGCTTACAGAAGGCTGTAAAAGCACTGTGAAGTTGTATATAAGTGCTACTGCTATTGTTATTTGCTATGTTTTTTCATACCTTTCTAATTTTGGAAACCATCCACTTTAACCATTTTTTGTATTGGTAATCATTTGTATTCAATCTATTTTAATTCATCCCCAAATCTCACATTTATACAACAAAGTGGAAAGGAATGCATTCCAATACACAACCACTCTAGCTTTTTTCAACAAATATTTAATCTTTTCATTGCCCACATTTTATTTTACTTATTGTATTTATTTTACTTATTAAATTTACATGCTGCCCAACTTGCCTCCCTTTATCTTTTTACCAACATTTGCATGCATTAAAAATTGTCCATCAATTTTCCCAACTTCTACCATGGCACATAAAGTCATCTACAAATTAAGATTTATTTTTTTTTACCATTTATGTATAATTTGCAATTGTTCATTTTTCCTACCCCATGCAATTTCTTTGGTTTTTGATATATGAAGGTTTAGAACCAAAGCCCGCATAGAATCTTATAGTCTATCTTACACTGAAAATCATTCACTTCTCCTTCTCACTCAACTTTCAACTCCATCATGAAATCACATTATCACATACTTTCTCTAAATCAATAAAAGAGCAATAAATTTTTCTGCATTCATTCATTTCTTAGTAACGTACTGAAGAATCTATATTTGGTTGACACACACCTCCGTCTAGCATAAAACCACCTTGCATTTCCCAAACCTCTTAAGCCTTTTGAAGCAGAATTATCACAAACATTCCAAGATTAAACTGACCTCCTTAACGTTTTTGCATTCACCCTTGCTATTTCTTCCCTTTTCCATAGAGGGCAACAGTATCTAAATTTTTATAATCATTAGGCACAGATGCAATTTTTGCACACTTGTTAAACCGGTCACACAACTTATTTATAAGCAACCACTTCCTTATTTTAACATTTCCAATGACACCATCCTCACATATAGTCTTATAGTTTTATCAGCATTCGCACAGCATGTTCATCGTTTTTCTTCCAGACACTTATTTGTGTAGCTTTCGTTTCAATCCCTTCCACTTGACACAACATTATTATTCCAATTCAGATCTCTAAAATGCCTTTTTCCTTCAGTTTCATCTCAAATAATTTCGTCCCATTTATTATTAATTCCTTTCACTCTGCTGGAGGCTTATTTCCTAGCCTCTTCACCCACTTTCAAATTCCCCTCCATCATAATTACTCTGCCTTTCTTCTTCCACTTTCAAACTTAATTGTCCCTCGCACAATATTTGCAACTATATTTGATTTGTTGCATACATTACAGGTAGTCCTCACTTAAAATTCAAAATTATGGCTACTGAAAAATTAACTTTGTGACCGGACCTGCACTTACAACCACTGCAGCATCCTCACAGTCACATGACCGAGATTTGGGCATTTTGCATCTGGTGAGCATTGCAGTGTCCTGCAATCATGCAATTACCATTTGTGTACTTTGCAGTTGGCTTCTGACAAGCAGAGTCAATAGAGAAGTCAGCATTATAATTGCAAATGGTGATCGCGTGTGATCACATGACTGTGATGGTTCACTTAATGACTAGGGAAGATATAATATTGTAAGTCTAGTGCAGTCATGTAAAATAAGATAACCTTTATTGTCATTTTTTATTGTGAGTACACTGGCTCACAATAAAAATGAATTTTATTTAAAAATGAAATTCTGTTGCTTGCTCTCAAAAAAGGGGTATCTTCCAGAGGTGGTATTCAGCAGGTTCTGACGAGTTTTGGAGAACTGGTAGCAGAAATTTTGAGTAGTTCGGAGAACCGGTAGTGGAAATTTTGAGTAGTTTGGAATACCACCTTTGACTGGCCCTGGCCCCATCTATTCTCTGCCTCCCGAGTCCCTGCTGATTTGGTGGGTCTTCTTTTGTTGCCCTGCACAGGAGAACGAAGCTGGAAAGCAAATTAGTGGAGTGGGGAGGGAATGGGATTTTGCAGTAACCTTCTCTTGGAGTGGGGTGGGAATAGAGATTTTACAGTATCCTTCCCTTGCCACACCCACCAAGCCATACCAAGCCCATCAAGCCATGCCCACAGAACTGGTAGTAAAAAAAAAATTGAATCCTACCACTGGTATCTTCAATAACACACATATACACAGGCTACACACTCACCCACCCATACACCCCCCCCACACACCCAAACATATATGTACATATAAATATTATATATTACAAATATTAATCACTGGCCATCTTGAATACGTAGCAGAAAGAGGAAACTTGAGAGTTCACAAGATTGATGCTACATGGAACAAAGAGGTCTGAGGCATTGGAGAGTTGGGGGAGAGGTATCAGTGGGGAGAGGTGGGACATTGTCAGTGGGTGCTATCAGCAGGAGGTTGAGCCAGAAGTGGTGGCAGTGATTCTCCACAATAGTCCTCATGTTTCTCATGTGGACCCTTGGGAAAATTAATTGTCCAACCCTGATTTAGGTCATTTCTCATAAAAATGCAAATTGTAATGCAATAAACTGTGAATCTTATTTTCTTCCCACAGAAAGCAAAAATGTACATGTGGAAAACTACAAATTCATCTTTGAGTGGGTAGAAAAATCATAAAATAATAGGATATTAAAAAATAACAATCAGCCCATTAGGCTAAAGTTGTTTGAGCTTGTTATACGTACAATAGTATTATTTATCATTATTATGTAAAGATGCTTTCAATAAACTATTATTTAGGATGAGTGTAAATGCACAACTAAATAGAGAATTAATTTTCATTTAATATGGTTTCTATTATATATTAATTGAATGTTCACTGAACAAGAAATTGAAATCACTGAATTTCAGTTATATTCAATAAAGGCATGTGACATTTGTTTCATTAATAAGAATCTTAGAAATGTTAAATGTTTCAAGTAATTAGATTTTCCTACCCTGCTACCTATTCCATAGTCATAGTCATTTGAGACTGCAAAAGAAAATTAAATTGTAGCTTCTAGAAGTTCTAATTAGTAATAAATTTATTTTAATGTCTTTCTTTTTAAGTTATTTCCATCATATTAATGTAGAATAGTAAAAGCCTTTGGGAAAGGGGGATTAGGAATAAATACATATATAAACATGCAGCAACATTTCTATTTCATTTGCAATGAATTTTATTTATAGATAATGCTTTGTCTATAATAATTGATTTATCATATAGTAGTATAATAATTAATTGTTAAATGACCACTAATTTACTGATTCATTGAACTGACAGAGATTTAATACTGTATCATTGATTATCTAGTATATTGATTGATTGATTCTTAGTAATAAGTTGATTAATTGATTTTTAGTAATAAGTAACCTTACTTTTTGATTTGTTCTCTAACATCAATTAACATTTATTAATTACCAATATTCATTAAGTAACTGTCTACCTATCACATTAATTAGCTATTGTAATTGTTTAGTGGACTATTGTCATTGATCATGACAGCCAGAAACTCCAGAAACTCCAAATCCTCCACTACCAAACAACAACAAAAAATAATATCTCTACCAATGACCTCCCAGACCCCTGTACATGCTTCAGATGTCTTAAAACCACCAATGAAAGCGAAAACAACATGAAATGCTACCTATGTGACAATGAAGCCCACCTTGCCCACTTAAACTTAAGCAAAGACGTAGCTGATCTCCTAAAAGCATCAGATACATTCCCTTGTCTATGTCCATCATGTTTTCCTAAGCTAAACAAACCAAGTACTCTGCCTGACAGAGTTGATAGCATAGAATCACTCATGCACTCAATAGAAAAATGCTTAGCAACACGTTTTGAAACAATTATACAAGAAAGCCTAATTTCTCTTGAAAAAAAAAATACAGCACTGATAAGTGACTACCTATCAGCTCAAAATCAAATCCTAATCTAACAACCACGACCACAACTACGACCCCAACTACAATTACAACTACAACCAAAAATAACCACCAAACCACAACCACAAATAATTACTATACCATCAAATAATTCCACAAATCATATCTCCTTACTCATCAGAGCTACCATTGAACGTGATCAGAAACGTCCAAATGCCATCTTATTTGGTCTTGAAGACACCAACGAATCAGATGACATCACCAAAGTTTGTAACATCATAAGCAACTCAAATACAACAAACATCTCTCCTGAAGATATCATTGAAATAACCAGAGATGGCCCTGAGTTCAAACCCAATGATGGCTTGGTGGCCCCAAAATTTTATAGAGTTGTTTGCAAAAATGAGTCCAGCAAATGCATATTCATTCATACAATAAACACCATTGCAAAAACCAATCCCAACCACAAAAAACTTCTCTCAAGACCAGACTTATCCATACTGCAAAGAATCTGCTCCCGTGAACTCCGTGAAGAACTCAAAAGACATCTAGACAATGGAGAGAAGGATCTCTACATTGACTACCGCACAGATTGTATCAAAAGTAAGTCACACAACCCACAACTTCACATCCAACCCTATCTCATCCAACCCACCATCACACAAAACTAGGCACGCACACCCCTAACTACCTCAATTCCAACTACAACTGGCCTTACATGCAAGCTTCCCAATGCAGGAAGCCTTGTGAATAAAATACCTGAATTTCTCCTCTTACTAAATATGGCAAAATTTGACATCATATTTGTCTGTGAAACATGGCTCAATGGATCTCTCCCTGACTCCATTACCACACTAAGATACTATCATGTTTACCGATCAGATCATGAAATCTGTAGAGGATGTTGCTATGTTCTATAAAAAGTCCTTACATCTAAAAAACATCCAAGTTGCCCAAGAGCTTGCTCTTCCTGAGACCATTGTCTATGAACTGTCCTTAAATATCACATTTCGATTCTTATTATGTTACAGAGCCCCTGATTATGACATCGAACATATAAACAAGCTACATTCACTGCTAACATAGGCAACATCCTGCCCACACACTTTTATCTTTCTTGGTGACTTCAATCGACCTCACATTAACTGGACCCCAAATGAATGTAAAACTGAACCCATACATGCAACCTTCTACAATGCTGTAACAAACCTGGGACTGGAACAACTAGTAGCCAAAAATACTAGACTTAACAACTACCTTGATCTCATCTTCTGCAATAGTTTGAATTTAATTTATGAAATACAAATTAAAGAACCCTTTTCCAACAGTGACCACAGCATGACTGATTTTTGTCTCAACATACATCCACACAAAAATCATCACAATGACATAATCCCCAATTATAACTTCAAAAAAGGCAACTATGATCTTATAGACAACGATCTCTCATCCCTTGATTGGCAATTTTTATTCACTGGATGCAGTACTGTTGAAGACCATTACAACATATTTTTAGTTGAAGTCAAAAGAGTCATCAAACTATATGTACCAATAACAATTCCAAAAACCAGAAAAAACAGATTACCCATAACAATAAGGAAGCTTCAATCCTTATTGTTCCATCCTTTCCTCTCTTTTTCCCCACAGGAGCCACTACCAGCTCTCACAACCAATCTGAGAATTCTCACAGCTGGT
>BHEV01019340.1:0-49321 GCA_004319985.1 Emydocephalus ijimae | reverse complement strand
CAAATATATTTTTGGGAAGTTTTTAAACTCTTTGCAATTCTAGGCAATCTTCTCCTTATTTTCAAATTTTGCTCTTATTTTGTCCACTTTCCCTTCCCACTCACAGCCAAAAGGTTTTTTCTTTCTTTCTTTCTTTTTTTCCGCTGTCACTTTAGGAAGGAGAGTAAAACAAGGAAAGAACTTTCCCTTTTAGAGTATTCGCAGCTTATAACTCTCACAAGGAACAATATATACTTAGCAGCCTTCCAGGTTCCAGGTCACTTTCTCCCGTCTTGTCCCGATAGAAGCAACTTTCACTTTTCTTCCGGCTTTCTCCCTCCTGCACCTGCTTACCCGGCTGCAGCTTTCTTCATGGCGGCCATTGCTGACCGCCATTCCTCCGCCTCGGGAAAAGGGGGTTTAGTCGGCTGGGGAGGATCCCGGATCCCCTCTGTCTTCAGCTGCCTCTATGGGGCAGCTATATCCCCCAGATCCAAATGGATCGGGGGAACCTTGGCGGCGAACGCAGCAGGGATCGTGTGGTCGCGAATCCCTGCCGCCACCGCAAGCTTGCAAACCGGAAGTTCGATGGTGGCTACAATTCTGTATGCCTATCCAGTGGTCTTTTGGAAGCTGTACAAGAAATAAGAAAGAAGTCGAGTCTTCTGCTGTCAGTGCCAGATACTGTTTTGAGAAGACTGATAGATTTTCTGCCCTCATTTCTCCAACCCAATATGTTGTCTCATCTCATCTCACCCCACCCTTCCCTTCCCTTTTCTTCCCATCCCATCCCCTCTTCTTCTTTCTGTTAGCTGAAGACCTCTCCTGCCCCACCTCACGCTATGGGGAAAGAGAAGTGAGGCAGAATTATCTTTTTATCTCATAGTAATGCTGCCCACCAAGACAAAAGGGGGATCAATTCTTCTGCTGACTGTTCTCCTTCTACAGCAGGGTCTCAAACTCAAGGTCCGTGGGCCAGATCCGGCCTGCAGAGTGCTTAGATCTGGCCCTGGAGCTGCCCTGGAAACAGTGAAGGACCAGCCCAAGGTGCCTCTCCCAGCAAAATCGGAGCTCAGCAAAAATACGTGCCCCTCTTGAGCTCCATTTTTGCTGGCAAGCGGGTTGCAGGAGGCCGTCACAGCCAAAAACGGAGTTCAGGAGCCCGTTTTCACTGGCAGAGTTCTCAGGCCACTACAGGTGCCCCTGACATGAGTGATGTCAAGCTGGCCACGCCTACCCTGGCTATACCCTTCCCAGATCAAATGCAATCCTGATGCGGCCCTCAATGAAATAGAGTTTAACACCCCTGATCTACAGAGCCACCATTCTGTGGGGTGGAGATGGAAGAGCAGAAGGTCCCTTTCCCCTCCTTCTCTCCTGCTCTGCTTCTCTGGCAACAGAAGGGGAAGAGTGGATACAGGCATGGGACCTCTGGTTCCTGTTCTCTGATCCCATGGAGTGATCATTCGGTGGGATCAGAGGACCGAGAGCAGAGCTCCCTTCTATCATCAAGAAGAGAGTGGAGGCGTTCTCCAACCTGCCCTTTTCTTACAACTTTTCTCATGCAGACAGAACCCTTGTTCTACACCTTATGGCTGAAGCAGAACAGTGATTGGAGGTGCAGGCAGCACATCATACTTTCCTGCTGCTCTTCCACAGGAAAACAACACTTTGATGCTCCTAGACAGAAGGTCCTTTAACTCCTTTATATGCTGAGAAAGACATTCTGCCATGCCTAGTTGGGCTAGGAAAATGTCAGGCATATTGTGCTGACAATTTCTTCCCTTAGTGTATGGAAGAAGGCACAAGATATTCAGAGAATCCTTGTCCCAATATTAATCAATACTAAATATAATTTTGGGAAATAGAAGTAGCAGGAGAAGTGGCAGAAAGTGACCGTGTAATTCTAATGTTCTTAATTTTAAGGGAAAGAAAATTAAGTGTAATCAAATATATCTTGGACTAAAGCGGTGGATTATGCATTAAGTCCCAATAATCAAAAAAACCCTGTAGGATCTGAGGACAAGAGCACTAAAAAGATGTTCCAGATGGATTGGAGAGCCCAAAGAATGAGATACTGCAATTGTTGTGGAGCGGCGGAATAACCTGAGGCAAACACGGAGCTGCCCTTGGCCTCCACGTAAGCGGAATCCACTCTATTACAAATGCTGAAGTGGACACCTTGTTTAATGACTATGCTGATGTGTTCAGCGAGGGGCTAGGCTGTTATTTAGGAACCCCAATATCTTTCAACTTGGACCCTCAGGCAGTACCAATCCGTTTAAAGCCTCGAAGGGTACCTTTTGCAATCTGCCCCAAATTAGACATGGAGCTTGACAAATTAATTAAACAAGGTGTATTAGAGCCTGTGGACTTCGCAAAATGGGAAACCCCAATAGTGACACCCCTGAAGAAAGACGGGAGCGTAAGAATGTACGCGGATTACAAGACGTCATTGAACAAATATTTACAAATCAGTGCCTATCCAGTCCCTGTTATCCAGCACCTACTACATTCTTTTGGCGCCAGGAACCATTTTCGCTAAATTAGACATGTCACAGGCCTATCAACAGTTCCCTGTCGATGACACAGCCGCTGAACCACAAACTATTGTAACCCACAGGGGCTTTTTCATATGTAGGCGCCTCCAATTTGGTGCAAGTGTAGCCCCAGGAATTTTCCAATCCTTAATGGAAAGACTTCTTCAAGGATTACCGGGCGTAATTCCGTATTTTGATGACATTTTGATATCTGCCCCTGACAAGCCTCAGTTACTGCAAAGAGTCAGAGGAGTCCTCGATCGTTTCAGACAGCATGGTCTTAAGCTAAAGAAAGAGAAGTGCACTATTGCCACCCCACAGGTAGAATTTTGGGGATACAGTATTGACGCCTCTGGTATTCACCCAATTGAATCCAAAGTAAGGGCTATTCACGAGGCACCCACGCCAACTAACAAAACTGAGCTCCAGGCCTTTTAAGGACTTCTTAACTTTTACATTTCATTTTTGCCTCATAAAGCTTCCATTGCAGAGCCTCTGCACAGACTCTTGGACAAGCAATCCGCCTGGTACTGGGGACCTAGGGAAGCCCATGCCTTCCATGCTGTCAAATCATTACTTACATCCAATGCTGTCCTGATACAATTTAATGAACATTTACCTTTAATTTTAGCAGCAGATGCTTCTCTTTTTGGCATAGTTGCTGTTTTAAGTCATAGACTGCCTAACGGTTCTGAGGCACCCATTGCCTTTTTCTCCAGAACTTTTTCCCCAGCTGAGCGTAACTACAACCAAATTGACAAGGGGGCTTTGGCTGTAGTTGCTTCTGTCAAAACATTCCACGAGTTTCTATATGGACACTATTTCGAGTTGATCACGGATCACAAGCCTCTGTTCGGCCTTCTGTCTGGCGAAAGACAAACTCCTCAGATTTTGTCTCCAAGAATGACCAGGTGGACCTTATTTCTGGCTGCCTCTTCCTATACACTGGTTCATCGACCTGGCAAGAGTCTATGCCATGCTGATGCTCTTAGTCGCTACCCCCTGCCTGTTCCTATGGAGGATCCTGCACCAACTAATGCTGTTTTCCAGATCAACGATCTCAAACTCCCCATCACTGCCCTTGATATCACTGCCCACTCTTCCAGGGACAAGGTAACCACCCAAGTTCTTCACTGGGTGGGAAGGGGGTGGCCAGCAATTCCTTATGCCCCCGAATTCGTGCCTTTCAAAATTCGCCAGTAAGAACTATCTTCTTTGCAAGGCTGTTTACTGTGGGGAATGAGGGTAGTTATCCCTTTCAAGTTGCAAGACTCAGTTTTAAAGGTCCTGCACGAGGGCCATTCCAGCTTTGTCAGGATGAAGGCCCTGGCTCGCAGTTATGTATGGTGGCCAGGCATGGATGCTCAGATTACAAGTTGGGTGAATGCTTCTCAGCCATGCCAAGCTACCAGACCTGCTCCACCCACATCTACTCCAGGCAGGTGGGAAGATTCTGTGGCCCCTTGGTCCCGGGTGCATGTTGATCTGGCTGGCCCCATTCATGGGCGTACATTCCTGGTGATGGTTGATTCTTTTTCTAAATGGGTAGAACTGACCTTGATGACCACCACAACTTCAGAAGCTGTCACTAAGGCTCTATCAAGGATATTCGCTACCCATGGCCTCCCTGACACCATCGTGTCTGATAATGGCCCCCTGTTTACTTCCTGTGAGTTTGAGGTCTTCTTAGCCAACCTAGGAATAAGGCACGCACTTACAGCTCCTTTTCATCCTGCCAGTAATGGCCTGGCTGAAAGGGCAGTCAGATCAGTTAAGGAGGCCCTGGCAAGGTTTGGGCCTATAGATTGGCACTCTAGGTTCGCTAAGCATCTCCTGACCTCCCTGTGCCACCACTAATAGGTGTCCGGCTGAACTTCTCATGGGTAGTCATCTGAGGACCACCCTAGACAGATTCCATCTGCATTATGCCCCAGTCACACCCCTAGGGTCAAAAAGCCAGGCAAGGGAGTTCGCTGAGAATGACCAGGTCTATGCCCAGAACTATGCAGGACACCCTTTGTGGATGCCTGGGCAAATTGTGGCGGTAACTGGTCCTAAGTCTTACAGGGTCCAACTGCAAGATGGGCGCATCTGGCACCACCATATCGATCAACTTAGAAGGCTTTGGAGTGCGTCTGCAGATGACCCTCAAGACATTCCTGCAACAGAGAAACTGCCGGCGCCCAAAGAAACTTCCCTACCTGAACAGCCATCTGTCCCTTGCCCAGAAATGCCTGAAGCCGAGATGCCAGCTTCGTCGGCATCAGAAGTTGCCTAGCAAGCAGAAAAGTTCCTTCCAGAAGCAGCTTCGTCAGGACTTAGAAGATCTGGCTGCCTGTGCAAGCGCCCAAGTTATCTGAAGGACTATGCATGCTCTGTTCTGGGGGAAAGGCATGTGGCGTTCAGAAAAGACTGAGCTGAAGTCTTCACTCCGGTCCGTGTTTCCAGAGGGAACACGGACTGTTCCTATTGGCTGACGCCGTTTGACAGCCGGCTATAAAAGGGAGCTGTCAAACGGCATCAGCCAATAGGAATGGTCTGTGTTCCCGCTGGAAACATGGACCAGAGTGAAGACTTCAGTTCAGTCTTTTCCGAACGCCACAGAAAGCATAATTCTAAACAATTCCTGTTGAGGGAAAATGGAGGACAGCATAACCATTATGGCTGCTCCCCCAACCTCCAATGAAGAAGAATGAAGAACTAAAGCCTTAAAAAAGGACATATTCAGGAAATGGAAAGAGAGCAGAGTACAGCCAATAACTCTATAACAGATGTCAGCAAAGTGGATGTTTAAAATGCTAGGGTTAGTGAAAGATAATAAGAATGAATCTCACTTCTTCAGATATTTCAAAAAGAAAAGAAAGAGCAAACATTCCATACCTGCTCAATGAATGGAGTAAAATGTTAAGCAGTAACTGTAGTGAAACCAGTTGACACGTCAGATAATACATGAGCATTGAATATGATAGCACTTTTCAAATATCTGAAAAAATACTAGACAGGAGAAGTCAAAATTTGTGGGTTTTTTCCTCCAAGAGTAGAAAGACAATGGATTTAAGTTTCAAGAAAGTAGATTCTAGCTGAATGTTTGGGGGAAAAACTTCTAAGAGTAAGAGAAATTAAATAAGGCCGATGACGTCGAGGGGTGGTAGACTAACTTTAAAAAAAAAAAGTATTCATAGAAACATAGAAAACTGACAGCAGAAAAAGATCCAGTGGTCCACTGAGTCTATTCTTTCAGGGTTTTTTTTCTTGCTTGTTTTTTTTTTAAATTTATTTTAAACTATTTTTTTTAAGTAAAAACAGTTCAGGGAGAGGTGACACAGATTTTCATTCCTGTTCCAGTCAGCTGGCTGGACCTGATGGCTAAATGTAAAGCTCTGGGAACTGTTTCCACAGCAGAACCTGTCAAAAGAATCTGAATGTTATATATAAATTATATATAAGCCAGCATTGTGATGCAGCTGCTGAAATAAGAAATGCCACCTTGCAGTGTGTATTCAGGGTTGTAGAATCCAGATTACAGGGATTATTTGTTCCACTTTAATCTGGCTGGTTACCCCATTTAGAGCCATAGCTGTGTTTGGTTCTGGGCAACACTGTTCAAAAAAGGAGAGTGACAAATTGGAGCATATTCAGAAAAGGTTAACCAAGGTAATGATAAGTCTGAAAATATTAATTTGTTGCAGAACCTAGGGAACCCAATTTGAAAAGCCTTGCTCTGATGGATCCTGCAAAAAAACAGGGGGTTGGGCTAGATGGCCTTTAAGATCCCTTCAAAGTTTATAGAATTGGACGTCTTTAAGATATTTTATAACAGTAAGTTTCAAACTTGGCAACTTTTTAAGATGTGTGGACCATCTCCATTTTAAAGTCATCCAATTCTATAAAGTGAATTGTCTGAGACTCCTTGTGATATCCTCTCTCACAGTTTCCAGCAAGCTACAGATTTAGAGTTGTACTGTACAATTCTCATGAGCAGCCAATTTGGCCATTCAGCCTGCAGGATAGGAATTCTTGAAATCCCACATGCTTGGAGAGCATTAAACTAAGGGAAAAAATGAGGATTATAATAGATTATACAGGTAACATTTAAATGTAAAAAAAAAACAACCTCAGATAATAATATAAAAGAAATAAACCCACCCTGGACTCCAATTATAACTTGGTGCGAATGAAACAGGAAATAGAAATACCTAAAACTGAAGAATGAAGAGTCGGATATTACAGAGTTAAGTATAAACATAAGCAGCTTTTTCTCTGAAGCCCCAGTGGCCTAATGGATAAGGCACTGGCCTCCTAAGCCAGGGATTGTGGGTTCGAGTCCCATCTGGGGTGGAAGGCTTACATTTTTTTAGGGTGTTGCAGTTTTAAAATTTGTTTTCTCTTGCTCTGAATATTTAAATTGCTCAGTTTTCCTTTCGTTGTTTCGAGTATTTCTGCTGATTTCTTTACGTTAGCATGACTGTGACTTAACGTATAAGGCTGTTCTTCGAAGCTACACTCGAAAAACGTGCCTAACATCTCATCGTTATCATGCCGCAGGCTTTAAATTTGACCCTGACAATATTTAGTTACTTGCTCCAGATGATTGAACGTATCAGTTTCGTAGCAGAACTGACTAAGCTTCCTGGCTTTTATGAAATATGGGCTTGTTGGATCAGAATCATTTTCATCGGAAAAAAATGAAGCTCTTTTGCCCCACCTAGTGGCAAGTGGGAATTACTGCAAAAGCTGGCGGTTAAAACGTTTGCAATTTGGTATTAGCCCAGAATGGCTGCGCTGAATTGTGTAAGTTCAAAGATGCTTTATCACTGGATGATTTTTTCTTCTTTCTTTTTATTCTAGAAATGGATGATTTTTTTCTAACAAACAATAGAAATAGGGGTATTTAATAAATGCCCTTTGCAAGTACATCTCGCAGCATTTACAAAAGATTTATGTGTTTTGCGTACTTTTAGATGACGGCTTTTGTTGAGGGGTGCTGCTATTTTCACATGTTTTGTTGCGTTTTGCTGTGGAAATACATCAAACTACAATTTTCTCTATTTCAGTTTTGTTTGCAAATTCTGGAGATTCAAATTTACCCCTTTTATTGCATTTTACAATTATATTTTGTTCAACATTCTGGACTCGTCAAGATAATTTCTAAATAAAAAAGTATTTTGTCAGTATTTGTATGTAAAAATTAAATATTAAGGAACTGCCCCATTTATCCTCATCTTACTATGGGGCATTTGTGGAAAGGAAATATGTAATCTTTGCCAAGCTGTATTATTGATTTTAATTAATAAAAAATACCAGGAGAAACCAAAGAACCTTATTGGGTCCTAGTTTCAATAATATTCCCTTACCTAACCAGAGAAACACAGTAATCTTGCAAAAGAAAACACACACACATGCACTACTGAATACAAGCAGATCACAAGAGGCAGGGACTACTTAACGTGGATGGGCTGGCAGGAGCCACGATGGAGCGAGGGGAAGTAAGGAGTGCTATGAAGTACAAAATCCCTGGGCTCTCATATCTGTAACAGTGCTTCTCAGGAGGAAAAGAACTGCAGGAGCGACTGACATAAATGACTTGTGAGGTTCCTCCTTGCCTGCTTCCCCATTGACTTTCCTTGTGGGAACCTAGTAGGCAGATTGAAAATGATGGCCATGTGCAGTGGTGTATTAACCATTAAGCAGACTAAGCACGTGCCCAAAGGGGCACCACAAAGTTGAGAATGTGTGTACAAAAGAGGCGGGCACCAACACTTGTCAGTGCTTAGGGCACCAGTAAACCTTAATCTGCCACTGGTCATGTTACTGCAGCTGACTATGGCAATGGAGCAAGGGTGTCAAACTCAATTTCATTGAGGGCTTCAGATTTGTTTGACCTCTTGGGGTGGACGTGGTCAGCATGACATCACTTGTGTTGGGGGCACCTGTGGTGCCAGCGAAAACAGGCTCCGGAGCTCCATTTTTGGTTGCGACAGTCTCCTGCAACCCCCCGTCAATGAAAACAGAGCGCGGGAAGGCTGTGCACAGCCCTCGCAAGCTGTTTTCGCTGGCAGAGGCACCCAGGGCTGGTCCTTCGCTATTTCCAAGGCAGCCCCAGGGACCAGTTCTAAGCAACCTGGGCTGGATGCGGCCACCAGGTTTTAAGTTTGACACCTCTGCAATGGAGCAATGCTGAAGCAGACACAACTTACCAAATTTCAATCCCATATGGGTCCTGTATGTTTAACTTTTTCAAGTTAGTCCATTTGAAGTATGTCGATTCAAAAATGATTGCCGTTTCACCAATTGAAGGTTACAAACAGACCAACAGGAGAGTTTTAGAGATATATAGATTTGTGAATAGCTCTTCCAATTAGGCATGGTGGAACAAGTGTATAAGGTAGCAAGTGCTGCCTTTCTGAACTTCCTCCCTCCCTTCCCAGACAAGAAGACTTGAGATCACCCACAAATGCTGCAGACAACTGCTGCCAATGAAGAGACAAGACAGATGTCTCTGGTGGGTGTAGAGTTCCTGAGAGGTCTACGGTTACTATCTAAACATTATTCAATGTTTAGATTATTCGAATTTTCAATGCAATGGCACTGAAAAAAATGACTTATGACCATTTTTCACATGATCATTGCAGTCACATGATCAAAATTCAGGTGTTTGGCAATTGACTCACAAGTTGCAGTGTCCCAGAGTTGAGTAATCATCTTTTGCTACCTTCTGACAAGTTAAGTCCATGGGGAAGTCAGATTCACTTAACAACCGTGTTCTTAACAAGTATAGCGATTCACTTAGCAATTGTGGCAAGAAAGATTGTAAAATGAGGAAAAACTCACTTATCAACTGTTTTGCTTAACAACAGAAATTTTGGGCTCCATTGTGGTTGTAAGTCGAGGACTACCTGTATGTTCTGCCACCATTACTAATATTATAGAGGTAATTAAACATTTGTTCCTATTTCAAGGGCAAATTTTGATGATACAAGTTTTTTTTATTTTAATGTAAAGAACACAAGAAGTTTCTCTTTTCCATCTAGGAAATAAAGAGTCCAAGGAATATGTTCTTGCATTATTTATGTCTCCAAAAGATGTTCAGTCATAGTCCACTTGTCTACTTTGCTTCAAAGAAGATCGTGCTTTTTTTTGTCGGAGGCGTTCTCTATTCATCTTCTCCACCCTAAACCCAAACAGATGTAGAAAATGACATTTAAGTGGTTGTAAATTAATTCTGGATTCTTACCCTTCTTCTAGACGAAATGTTCATAAAATAATATTGTAATGGCCAGAGCTGATTCCATCAGATGGATTATGAAAAGTTTCTCTCCTTTTCCCAGAAACCTCTAGCACAGTACTTTGTAGCACTTTGGCTGTGACTGTTTACTTGGGTAGGGGATGCCATTTTTGCTAACTGTGGGGCATGAGATATAGAAATCCCACAGCCTATACCCATGATGACTAACCGATGGCACCCGTGCCGGAAGTGGTACGCAGAGCCATTTCTGCTGGCATGCAAGCCGTCGCCCAGAATAGATCCATTGCACATGTGCACGCCCCCCTACAGCCGATTGTTGGGTATCTGCCGTGCGTGAGCGGGGCACACACGAGAGATGTGTGTGCACCCACGGGGGGGCGTGCACAGGGGGTCCGCACCGAGGGGGGTCCCGCACACATTGCAATATGGGTGCAGGCACATGTGCGCATGCTCACACCCACACTTTCAGCATGCGATGACAAAATGGTTAGTCATCACTGGCCTATACTGACCAATCATAGAAATCTGTGGTAAAAAAAACCCTAAAATCTGTAAGTCTACATTCCTTCAAGAAGCAGGAACTCTAGAGGCATATAAGGGAAAATCCACCTTTTTCTTGGCAGTTACAAATATAACACACATTAAAACAACATAACATTTAAGTAAATTAAACTTCAAGAAAGAAAGCATGTTGGTTTAGAGGGAGATGCTGAATTAACTGTTAATCTTGATTCAACTGAAGTGAGCAAGTTAGTGAATGGTGGAAATAAATGTTTGCCCATTCATCACAAAGGCTAATTTGATAAAACTTTAGTGAAGTGCTATGTTGTCAAGTTTTATTGGTTTTAAAAGTCCCAAAAATAATTTGAATTCTCCTGCTCCCAGCAAGAGCCACATCCATGTTTTATACAAGTATAAATTACCAGAAGAAAGCAAAGGGAATATATTTTTATGTTTGATTTGGGGAGAACTTTTTACTGGCATTAGTGAAGAAGATTTTTCAAATTCAAATGGCAATTTTGGAAAAGATGCAGCAGTGACTTGCTTATATTTATCACTTTGCAATTTTTATTATGTATTTTAAAATTAAATCATCTGAAATGCGAAAGAGCTTTTAACTGTGGCTAGCTTTCCAAAAAAGATTTTCTGAGAAACATCTCTCATTTCTATCAGAAGTTGTGTATGTGTTCTTTTCTCAAGATCCAAAATAGAGATTATTCATGAACAGGGTTGTTTATGTCAGTATACTAAAACCAGCTGTTAAGGCTATCAGGATGTGGCCCACATATAAGGCTAACATTTAAAAGTTTACAAAATGAAAAAAGCTTTCATATTTTGTTTCATATTTCACTTTTATATTTAGTTAAAACAAGGCAAATCACTTTATGGCTTATTTTGATGTGTGGACAATATCACATTTATACAATCTGAATATAATTGGCAGACTTGCTTGTTTTAACAATATCTATCTATGTTAATCAGCATTTTAAAGGTAGAATGTTAATGTTGATCCATGATGTGCCATCCAAAATTAACAAATGTTGTCTTTGCTTCTCTAACTGAAATTAAGAAAAGTGAAAAACTAGACTCTTATTTATTATGATGTATAAAACTATTAGTACTCAGTGACACCACAAATCTTTTGTTAAAATGTTTAATGTGATAATTATACTAAATGAGAAAGAAGTATTCTTGTCTTAATTACAAATGACTCCATCTTGGCCTAAGGGAGCATCAACTGAGAATTCTGGTGTATATACATCATGTTCTTGTGTCCAAAGGAATTCTAATTAAGTCACCTGTTACTTTTGTCTCAGATTTACCTTTTTCTGATCATCTCAGCAGTTTCTTCAGATATAACATGAGGATTCACAGTGGATTCTGCAATCATGTTCCTGATCTTTTGTAAGCATTCTGCCAAATTCCTCATCTGATAGCGACTCACTTCAGAAGTGATTATTAGCTCTCCCAATTTATTGATCTTCTGTTTTTGCTGGGAAATAAAACATTTCATTATTTATTGCATTTATTTTGCACATTCCCAAACCTCTATCTCCTTCAAAGAGGGAGCATATTTATATAATTTTCTATTCTCTGGAAAATAAAACAGATTTCTATTATCAAAATATGATTTTTAAAGTCACCATGTAAACTGTAGTGGTTAAAATTATATAATGTTACACAATAATAAAGATTTTATGATCCCACTAAGCCAAAATCAAGCAAACCATATTAAGGGTTAAAGTAAAGTATGAAATCAAGCACTCCTATATTTGTGGACAAAATATATTTTTGTCTTAGTAACAAATAATTCATCTCGTTTGAAAACTGGGGATTAGACCTTCTTATTTAGAAATCTTTTGTCCCAGTACCTGAAACCATTTAAAGCAGCTGATATTGGGATGACCTGTCTGCTAAATTGTAGGAAGCCACTCATTCTTTGAGATAAAGGAAATAGACGTAATACAATTTTGCATATAACCTCATATTCTTATATAATCCTGAGTTTTTGAACTAAAGAAATAAGTAAAATGTCTCTAATAAACAATCATATAAAGAATATGACTGAATTATCAGCCATTAGCCTAGTAAATGCCTCCTATTTTCAGTGGTCCCTAACATCATGTCTTTTACCAGGCTTTTATTTATTATGTCAGAGTGCTTGTAAAAAAAAGAATTTAAATCTCATAATGGTATAAAGCAATTTTTAAGATCCATCTTCTGATGTTACATGTTTATAGATTTATATTTTGCTACACAACCTAAATGAGTCCCTCTGGATGGTCTATATTTTTTGTGTAGGAAATCTTGTGCCATATTTTTTACAGGAACTTGGTAAACTAAGTGTATGCTACTTTAACAAATCTACCTCAAAAAGGGAAAATAAATTTTGAGAATTACCAGCACTGCCATTTTTTGTCGCACTTCTTCGGAGATCCAGTCTGCTGATGCCAAATGGAATCGGACTTCCGCTTTTGAATTCACTGGGTGTGAAAAGAAGAAATAAATAACTACTCTGCAGGGTAAAGAGTTATGCAGCTTGGAAGGGCCTACCTTTTCCTCCCAATTTATTGATAAGTGTACTGCTCATGAACACTTGATTTTATTTGTCAAATTTCTAGGCTGCCCAACTCCAAAACCCATACCTTAATTTATTATAGGAAGTCTCATTAATGTCAATGGGATTTGTTCTCAAGTAATACATGCATATGTAGTCAGACTTTCTTCTTTTTTTTTTTTACCTTTATTCACATTCTGGCCTCCTGGGCCACTGCTCCGTGAATAGGAAACAGACAAACGACCTGGAAATCCAAAAAATGAAAGCATAAAAAAGGATTGAAAAGATATCCATTTATGCTCTAAGTAGAATGTAGAAATAGAATGAGTTAATAAATACAGGAAATCTTCAACTTATGCCTACAATTGAGTCCAAAATTTATGTTGCTAAATGACAAATTTGTTAAATCAGTTTTGCCCCATTTTACAACTTTTCTTGCCACATTTGTTAAGTGAACCACTGCAATTGTTAAATTAGTAACAGTTGTTAAGTGAATCTTGTTTACCCATTGACTTTGCTTGTTGGAAGGTTGCAAAAGGTGACTACATGACCCTAGGATACTGCAACCATCATAAATGTGAATCAATTGTCAAACACCTGAATGTAAATTGTGTGACCATGGGGATGCTATAACAGTCATAAGTGTGAAAAATGGTCATAAATCACTTGTAATTTTGAACAGTCACTAAGTGAACTGTTGTAAGTTGAGGAGTCCCTGTATTAGCATGTGGAAAAAACTATTAAGAATAGAGTTCTCTTAAAATACAATATTGCCCATAAAGCCATTTTAGGAATATCACAATTAAAAATAGTTCTTCTTTTACTAAAGGATTTTTTTGTTACTGTTTTTTTAAAAATAATTTTATTAAGAATTTTTGAAAGATTAAAAACTAACAGAAATGAATATAGATTAAATAAAAGAAATAGAAAAAAAAGAAAAGAGTTCAAGTGTAAAAGTAAGAAAGTCCATTAGGGGTTTCCAGCCAGCAATAAACATGTCTTTTCTCTGATCAAATAAGTAAATTTAGCCATCTCAGCAAATTCCAACATCATCATTATTATCATCATCATCATCAATTTTATTATCACCATCCATTCCTCCATTGTGGGTAGAGTCGTTGTTTCATCTTTATATTATTTATTTAAAAAATATATTGCTGTCTACTCACACATGGCAAGTCAAGGCATTGAGCCTTCTGTGCAATAACATTGACCCTTTTATGCTTTCTAAAAAAATATTCTGATTTTCAGTATATGCCAATATACATTTACATTAATCAAAAATAAATTCCATTAAGTTGAATGGTATTTTTGGGACTAAATTTACACTTATCTATAAAGCAGATAAAATATAGATAAAATACATTAAGGAAATCTCTCTAGGAAAGTCAAGGCATTTTGCTTATGTTCTGGACTCACCCACAGGAATCTCTGCAATTGTCTGGCTTGCCAAATCCTGGAACACAGAAATGCATATGTCGAGTACCTCAAATTATTACAGTTGCAAATATTTTGTAACAAATTCGTCCTATTAAAACAAAAGTAATACAAAAGTAGTACATTTGAAATAAAACCATATGCAGAGCCTGTATGGAGTCCTGTATGGAGTCCTAAGCCATCTGTATTATTTTATTTCTCCTATTTTTTATTTACTATGTTTGCTCCTCTCACCAAATTCCAGAGCAATGCATACACGATCAGATTATATTCTAAGTTAATTGCTGCCAACCTGGAGCTCTCAAATATGTTGGACTGTTACATAAACATTTCCCTTCGGACTTCTGAAACCCAACCTTTGCTGTATCGGCTTCCTTTTCCTGTGGCTGATAGAGTTGGTCCAAACTGTATGCACTTCGGAATTGGGAACCGAAGGCCGGATGACCAGAAGCTAAACCTCGAAGCGGAATTTTCCTAGATGTCTCCCAGAAAAGTAGCCACGGATTCGACATTCGTCGAAAGCAGCACAGCGAGCGCGCCGCCATCTTTAGGTGTCGCGGTCGCTTCAATAACGAAGCCCGCTGGAATCGGCTTCCTGTCACCGGCGTTCCGTGAAAATATTGTTCCGGGGTGGGGATGTTATTGGGATCAACGAGTGTTAGTTATTTGCTTCGGAATATTTACATTTTCGCTCAGAACCATCAAATGTTTGGCTCAGTAGAAATGCTTACGAGGGGGACTGCATTTTTGTGCTTTTTAGTATTAGTTCCTAATAATGTTTCCACGTAAGCATAATTCTTAGCAAAACAGCAGAGGACGCAGCTGGAAAATACATTAACATAAGAGGCTGAATCTAGATCGGATTTCAGATGCCACGGGATTAAGGTTACAAAAAGATTTACAAGAGAGTGATACACAATACACAAGCAAAAAACAAACAAACATTAATTAACGAGACAGCGTAGAGTTTTAATTTATTATATTTGCTTATTAATTAAAAACATTGCCGTAGTGAGTTTGGTTGATCATTAAATTCCCATTTCTCTGAAAGCAGACTAGACACCCAGAATGGTTTATCATTTCAGTGGGAGCTTTGTGGGATTCAAAGGCATTGCTGCAAATAAATGTAATGCTAGAAGCTATACTTTGGTGTAAAGGTTATCAGAATCTCCTCCCCCCATCCCGTTCTTTTTTGTTTGCGAAAAGAATCTTTAAAAGAAATGAGGTGAACAGAAAGCAAAGAAAGTAGTTAAAGGTCCATCTTGCCCACTCCTGACATAATGTTATACCAGTGTTTTTCAGCAAAAGAAAATATATTCCAATGTATTAATGAAAGGGTTATTCGAAATCAGTATCATAAGACTGAGTGCTTTAAAATAGAAGCCAGCCAAGATTTATGCAATTGTGTATTAACAGTACAATTTCAGAGGATGTTCTAAATAAATAAAGATATGCTAGAAGTTTAGAATTAGGTCTATTGAATTCAATAGTTTATTCCCAGGTACACTAAAGCAATGAAGATTAATGGTTCTTTTATATATTCCCTTTTGAATGGAGATTTCTAGAGTGCAAACATCATGTGAGATATGCATATTTTAACATGTTTAGCACAAGACTACATTCAACCAAAAAGCCTAATGATCTACGTCATATTTTTCCAAATATGTTTTGTCCAGTCTTACTTCATAGAATATGCCAATGTTACAGCCTAGCTCCCTTATCTAGTGCTTCATGCAGCTTATGTTTTCACTGCACCATATACTTTATTGATCAGGGACATATAGGTCATTGAGGCTTTAAATAGGGCAAAGAGGGAAAGGGTTTTTAATGAGTGCTATAGCATCTCCCTTCCTCCCAATTCTGTTAAACTTGTAATATTGTTCTAGTAGCTATACTATTAACAATGATGGCCTTTGGCTCCTAGAACAAAGTAAATAATACATTTTTAAAGGTAGTAGGATGAGGCAGGAATTATTCTGCTCTTAAGAGGACAAAAATAGTGGTTGCTTTGGCAGAGGGCACAGAACATGTGTGCTGAGGATTTTGGCAGCAACATTGCAAAAAAGTGACATACTGCAAAAATTTTGAGGCATATTTTGAACAATCAACCTATTCAATCTTTCCAGATCTCAATCAAATTGAAGGTGCTGGATTTTTAAATTTTGTTTGCTGCTTTTACAGATTGTCCTACGAGAATTTAGTTCTTCCAAGTACAGGTAGTCCTCGACTTATGACCACAACTGAGCCCAAGCTTTTTGTTGCTAAATGAAACATTGGGTTTTGCATCCATTTTACAACCTTTCTGGCATCAGTGAAGTGAATCACTGCTGTTGTTAAGTCAGTAACACGGTTGTTAAGTGAGTCTAGCTTCCCCATTGACTTTGCTTGTCAGAAAATTGCAAAATGGGATCACATGACCCCAGGATACTTCCACCGTCATAAATATGAACCAGCTGTCAAGCATCCAAATGTAAATCACATGACCATAGGGATGCTGCAATGGCCATAAGTGTGAAAAATGGTCTTAAGGAACTTTGTTCAGTGCCTTTGTAACTTTGAACAATCACTAGACGAACTATTGTATGTCGAGGACTACCTGTACTTACATCAGATCTGTTATTTATAATTCCTGCTATTGACCAGGTGTAATAGCAAGTAGTTTGGAATGGTCAAATGCTTAAGGTCTTTTATGGTGTAGGATCTGGTTACTTGACATATCACTTGTCTCCAACTGTTTCTGCCCGTCCAGTGTCTGGGCAGGGCGGATGCACTTCAGGTCCCATCAACAGTTTCCATTTATGGGACCGAAAAAGTGTCCCTTCTGTCATAGCCCTTGCCCTCTAGAACAGCATTCCAGGGAGATAAGCAGGGCTCCCAGTCTCTTTGGTTTCTGGAAGTAGACCTGGCTCTGGTCCCAGGCATAAGGATAGGGTAGCTGTTGAGCCCACTGCATTTTTTTCCATAAATATTGGCATTGTTTTAATCCAGGAAGTTATGTGGTATTCAATTGTTTGTAATGCACATACAGCTCCATTGCCTCATTTAGTGACCATTTAAAGTTACGTGATGAAAAAATTACTGTGAGTAATCTTCATATTTATGACCTTTGTAAACAAAGGAAAACTGAAGTAAGGTCATAAGCAGTCACAATTTTGTTGAGTGACTTCTTTACTTAATGGCCAACTTGCTGGTCCCAATTCTTTTGGGTTTAGTTTTTGTTTAGCTACACAAAGAGTACCTGTACTGGGATTCTTATATGTCATCCAGAAATGCTGGAGTTGGGAGGCCTTGACAAACCCAATAAAATAAAATAATTAGAATTGGATTGTTAAACTGAACATCTTGTGGATTCCAATGTAAGATATATATATATATGTATGTGTGTGTGTGTATGTATATACATATTTATATATGGATAGACTGAACAGACTAAAAGTATCTGTGCTCCTTCCTCCCTTCTTGGCCAGTTGTAAAGACAACCAGTTGTCAATCAAACAGCAGCTGCTGGACACAAGAGGAGACAAGATGTTCACAAGCTTTGACGTTACATACTGTCAAAGCATGCGTCAAATAAAGAGGCAAACAAAAAGGACAAAATAGCCCAGATTAGAAGAGGCAATTAAGAAAGGAGGACCTACAAAATATTTGCAAGAGATACATCTTTTTCCTTCCCTCAAAACTGATGTGGGGCTAAAGTTCTTCTAGCCATGTTCCTCAGAGGCAGCAAAGATTCAAGAGAGAACTAAGAAACCCAACCAAAAAACAAACAATCAAGTAGAAAAGATGAAGAAAAAGTAAGAAATTGACAATAAAAAATAGAAAACAAATTTAAAAGGACAGATTGAACTCTCCAGGAAGCACGTAATTCTAGAATGACAACAGAAATATATGTTAAGACAACAAAAATATAAAAATCAGAAATATATTAGAATTATAATAGAAATAGTGAAAAGGGGACTTTAAAGAATATAGATAAAAAGCTTATGATATACACACAGAACATTGTTTTGTCATTTCTGAACTAGTTGAAGGTATTTATGACTTTATATGTAAGCTTTCCTTTTCTAAAATCAAAGTGTCTCCACTGAAGGAAATAGAAAACCAACAAAACCAACCACCTATTAGTTTTCTCTATGTGTGTGTATGTGTATCTTATTCAGTAGTTTCACTTAATGCCAATATTCCTTTTGGTCAAAGATAAGTTATAAATATTTTGCTCATCTCACAGTATATTGCAGCTGTTTCTTTTTTCAGAACTGATTTTTGCAAAGAGATTAAAAATACGTAATTCAAATCACTGGAGCATTCAGAAAGTCTACAATGTAAGATAATGCTTTCTTTTTGTTCAGTAGCTGAAAGAAATACCTATTATGAAAACAGCAACAGTACTATTTCCTGGTGTGTTCCCCCACTCCTTTTTATGCCTAATACATGTTCATGGTCTAAATGAAGGCAAAAGATTCAAGCCTATTTGTTAAATGTTAACAAATATATATAATGTGCAGGAAAATTCAACATTCATAGTACTGGTATTTCTTTTTTATTTAAGAACAGAATAAAGCATTTTTAAATATATTAATTTTAAGTATGCTACACAAACAAGACGCTGGTTTGCACATTAACAGTTTCCAAAACCAAGATTGCAATAGCCCTTTCCCACCCAAATACTGATGCAACAAACAGCTTTACTTTTCAGAACAAATATAAATTCAGAAATCCCTTAGTAAAAAGGCAGTAAAGGAAAATTAAAATGCCAGAGCTATGATGGCGACAGAGCAAAGTAAATGTTTTGAGAGAACCAACTTCTTTTGTTATTTTTATAGATTACTGATTTTTTTATTGTAAGGCATGAAGGTTTGTATATGGTTACCAAAGTGGTAGCCACAATCATGGGTATGGCTCGTTTGGACCATATCCAGGGTACAGAAGAGGTCTGAGCATTTAGTAGAAGAACCAATTCAAAAGAATAGCCCCTGGATAGGCTAACTAAAAAATACTTCCATGTATTTCAAAAGTGACTCCATTTGGCTAAGCACAAGGACTCAAAGTTTTTCATGGCAAGAATATAGCAAATGAAATGACAATCCAGTGACACAAGATTGGATGCTCACTCTCTTTGACTTCACAGTTGACTTCCCACACAACTACCGTCTTAAACTTCTATTTACTGGGTTCCTGAAATTGGATATAAAAACTGGACATATATAGCAGGATGAAATGCAGACATATGACAAGAGGCACAAATGATTAGAAAAATTTGTGAACCTCCATCTCCTTGATGAAACTTGGCAATGTTGACCACTAAAGAATATTGTCTAAGGATCATGGTAAGAAAAATCACACAACAGTATTTAAAGATGAAAGAACAAGAAGGTAATATGCTGAACATAATATAGCACATTGAAATATCATTTTATGTTATAATTCCAAAGAAACAACAAAAACTTTGGATTTTATTCAGATATATCCAAAAGGATCCAACATTTCTTCAAGTATAGTGCTGCTTGCTAAGTTAATAATCTTATGTAAGTGTACCCTAAACATTATTGAAATGTAATACTGTTAAGCATATGTGCAGGAATTCCTATAATTTATTACGGTGTATCTAAAATAGCCCAATATTTAATTTTAATGTAATGGATAGTGATGATTCCTGAGATTGGAGAGAGAAAGCTTTGTGTATAAATATGCAATGTATAAATCACCCCTATTCACGTTTTGCAAGGCATGCAAATTATATCTTAGGAGCAGGTCACAGAAGATAATAAGGGTAATCATTTGAGCAACAAGGCTTGAAAAACCAACACCTAACTAAAGATGGAGCTCTCTCCCCAAGTCAGTAATAGCACTTATTTGTCTGGAAAATCCCAGAATGAGTGAAGACAACTTACTGAAATAAATACTGGAGGAAATATACATCCTATGTTTATTTGTTCTGCACATTAGATGATCAGAACAATTAGGTATGCCTGATGAAGACGTTAATCAATCTGACACTTCTCTTCAAGTTTTTCCAGTTGCAATGAACTTGCATTGTAAATACTGAAAAATGTGACCAATAAAATAATGGCTTAAACAGGAAGAACGTATTTCCCTTCAGAAAAGGGAGCTGTCCATTTAAAAGTCTCACTGATGGTCAGATTCCATGGGTTCTTAACTGAAAGAAACAAAATGGAAATATAGTATAGGGAAAGGCTGCATTTCAGGAGTTGCTTTTGGAAACCAATTTTTTAAAGTTATATTTCAGAAACTCCAAGTCATCATAAGGAATCTAATCTTGATGCCATGTTCCATGCAGAAAAGTGAACAGCGGCTGTGGCAACAGGTGAAGCTGTGGTTAGTTGGCCCGATTTCCTATTTAGGCGTTCTGGCTGCTGCAGGATGTGAAGAAATCCTCATAAAATCTTTTGATACCAACTACAACTACAACATATAGATTTTGCAGCAGATTCAGGGAGCCAAACAGCTTGGAGTACCAACTTAAAGAATGTGACTTCGATTCTTGCTGATTTTCAGGCACTCCAAACAGGCTCCCTTTCTGTGCAAGCTATCAATATAAGAAGCTTTCAGAGCACAAAGGCAGAAAGCCAGGCAATTTTTCCTGGGCTAAAAACAATATTGGGCTGAAGGTGCAAGTGAAGAGGGAAGATTCACTTGCTAGTCTTCTTTTTCACCTTGGTGGCATTGATATCTGCTTTTGTCTTCTGGATTCGAGAAAAGATTTCCTTAAACAGAGCTTTATATTCTGGCTGACTTTGCTCTAGTCGTTTGTCTACAGCTTCCACATGTTTGCTAAGGCTCTTCTCCATTGTTTTGAGCTCTTCCAGTTCATAACCCTCCCCCCGGAAGTCTCTAAAGGAGCTGTCACGGGAGATGGGGCGAGAGGTCTGTACACCGGCATGACGTACGCTGTCCTTATGCTGACGGCACTTGCTGAGAAGCTCCTCATACTTTTCCAGCAGGGCATGGTATTGTTCATCCACTTCCCTCAGGATTGACATTCCCCTTTTCCGTACATTGTTGGCATGGAGTGTATAATTGCCTTCATGGCGGCTCACAGCATCCTTGGTTACAATGGCATTCAGGGCTGTGTCGCTACAGCTTTTCCGGACAGGATGGTTTGGAGAAGCTGCCATGGAGGAGTCATGATTTTTCCTACCATCTTCCTCAGAAAGGTCTATGTAGTCAGCTTCAGGAGCATTGTTTAATGGCTCCAGAAGTGTTTCTGATAGGTTGTCCTCTCTACTGAGGAGATATTTCTTGACTTGTTTCATTTGTTGGAGTTCCAGTAATTCAGTTTCCAATTCTTTAATGCGCAATTTGCAACTTTCCATCTCACAAACTCGTTGCTCAAGATCTGAGTACTCCTGAATTACTGATGTATATTCTCTCTCCACTCTTTCTTTTCGCTGTTTCTCCTGGATAACTTGGGACCGGAGAGAATTTACCATGGCTTGCAGTCGCTCATTCTCTCGTTCCAAGGGCATCTGGCTGAACTCCATGGAAGAGCTGTGGATCTGGAATGCATCCTCATATCTAATATTAAAAAGACAATATGGTTGGCAAGTTAACACAGGATCCATGGGTAGACAGCATTATCATTCTAGTGAAGCGTCCAGTGAGACACTTCTGGAGAGCCACATAGTTGGCCTTAAGGTTATCACATTTCATACCCCAATACAATAGATATGTACTTCTGAGCTGCTAGCTTTCTATATGTACTTACATATTTTTCACAAAGGATATTCAAATATGTAATCTCACCAAAATTCTGTTTATTACATATCCAAGATTCAGAAAGTAAATCTGTATGAAGGTAGTCCTTGTCTTACAACCATTTGTTAAGTGACCATTTTAAGTTACAACAGCATTGAAAAAAGTGATTTACAGTGGTCCTCATATTTATTTGGGCACTTGGCAACCAGCATATATTTACGATTGTTGCAGCATCCCAGGGCCATGTAATCACCATTTGTACCCTTCCCAGATAGCTTCCAATAAGCAAAGTCAATCAGATTAATTTAATGACTGCATGATTCACTTAACAACCAGTGATTTGCTTAACAACCATGGCTGAAAGGACATGAAATCAGACATGATTCACTTAATAGCCACTTAGTAACCAATAACTATTGTTAATTTTATTGACTAGCAATAAAAATCCTAGTCCCAACTGTGGTGATAAGTCGAGGACTACCTACAGTATATAACATTATCAGAAATAATGCTTCTCTTACATGCTGAATACCAGTGTTCTCATTTGAGATGGTGGTGGTGGGTGGGATTAATATACTTTCTGAAATCATACAAATGAGCCCTGACAGCAGCTGATGTCTAAAATCTTATGTGTTTCTTATTCAAACACCAGTTTTAACTTGCACAGGAAGAGTGAAAGGCTACAAAATTATTTCTAGAAAACTACACCTTTCTTCCAGCTGGTTATGAAGTGACTGAGACCCTGTAGTTCTTAATACAGTGTGCTTCTGTAGTAACAAGAGCTACTATTTCATTGTGACTACAATGGAACTACACTGATCCTTACTGGCAGGTGGATCATTACCAATACAGTACTAAAAGAACCTGCTTATTCAATTTCTCCATTATCACTAAGATTCATACAATCTGGGTTCTTATTGAGTAATTCATGAAATTTCAGACCAGATTTTTACAGATGGTCTACAAATGTGACAAAGAGAAAGCCCATATTTTATTTTTCTGTTAAATTTATACCTGACTTTTCTGCAGGAGTTCAGAGCAGTTTATACAAGGATTTCTCTTAATTTTGCCTCCCTCAACCAACACTGCTGGGATAGGTAGGATTGAGGAGAAAGGGACTGGCTCAAATTGATCTGGGGAGTTTCCATGGCGAAAACTGGACTTGAATGTGGATCTCCATTGTCCTAGTCCAACACCTGTACCATATTAAAACCATCCTCCTTTTGTTGCCTTCCCCTCTTTTCTCTCAGTAATTCTTGTGGAATTTTTAAATCTTGAGAAAAATGGAATAATGAGCAGAAGACAGAATAGTGCACCATGGCTTTTGATTAAGAATCCAATGCTTGGAAACACTCTGAAGTTTAATCTTGAACCAGGATTCAGTTATACCAGGTAATGTTCAATTTAATTTAATTTCTAAAGGAAATTAATATAGTACATTTGGTAACAGGCTGCAGGAATATGCCCATGGACATTATTTGATTTTTCTTTATATGGTGCCATCTCTATTAATGACAATTTCACTTAAGAGTATAAATTTTAACTGTGTTGAAAAAGATAAGGAGAAAGGAGGAATTAAACAGGAAGCTATTGGATTTAAATAGGAAGCTATGGATTTTATGTTTCATTTCCATAAAGAATTGGATAGAGACTAAGTGGAAGAACAATTATTTCTATCATCTATAACCAAAAGGACACTATGCCTCTTGTGTGTTCTGGGCACCGTACAATATTTAACTGTCTCACATCAAATACACAAATCTAACAATAGTGGCAATACTTTTTGAACCTTGTTTTGATTTTCTGATGTGCTGTCCAGCCTTCCAAAAAACTGGTACAATGACTTGACAATGGAGAGATACCAAATAAGTAACTATGAGCACCGGCCAATTCCCCTTAGAAATTTTATCTTTGGGTGCCTTTGAATCTGTCCAGTTAGTGGGAGGATAGATATAAAAAAGTGCTGAATTAATCGTATCTGATTTAATTCAGCATATATTCTTCTTTGACTCTTAATAAATAATTTGTGGCATAGTCATTAATTGAAAAAAGCTTGTAGATGGGAAAGGAGTGAGCAATACCAGACTCTCCCATCTCCCATTCATATATGGATGAGAAAGAGGGCAGTGAAACTCCCCTTAATTGTTATAAACCAGTTATCTATAAAATGCAAATTTTATAAAGTTATACGTAGCCTGAGGACACCTTGGGTAAAACATATCAAAGGTATGATAAGGGTATTTTTATATGGATAATTATGATTTTGCCTATAATTATTTTAGAACCTAATGACAACAGTAAAGATGTTTGCCAGAACTCCATGAATTATGTTTATTGATTGGTTCATTGATTGTTCAACTGTTTCTGCTAGAACCAGATGGGACACTGAAGAAATCTTTCAAAGGTGACTGAATTGCAATTAGTGTTGACAATGAATGAGATCTCTGAATTGCAATTAGTGTTGACAACTGAATGACCTTCAGTTGGTAATGAAGTAAAGCATGTAGAGATGTGTATATTCTTATTATTCTGTAATTGTGTGTCCAAATGGAGGAGTTTCCAAGTGTGAGAGGAACTCAGTTGGTTCTATGCATGTGCAATGCACACTGAAACTAATACTCAGGCGATAGTGAGGAACGTTTTAAACCGATACTAGGGATAGTAACTTCTTGAAGTAATTATTTCCATCCATTTGGCCCTGCTGGCATCAGATGAAACAATCACTGGAGCACAGGGTAGCCTACTTCAAAGCAGCCTCTTCTATTCGCATAAATTAGGGAAATCTTACATAAAAAAAATAATCTAAAGCCTCTGTTCTGCACTGTTGCCCCTGCACATGGCAGGTGCCTTTGTTTTCATCTCAAATGCCAATGTAATTGTTTCAGAGAGGGAAATGAACTTCAGGTTTGCTTCATCTGAAATTGAAGTTCAGTTGCCTCAGAGATTTTTACGTATAAACAATCCTAATGAGAACTTCTCAAAGGGCACTACAGGAAGTTTAATAATTGTTAAGCCCACTTTTTTAATATGTTTTTTCTTGTATCAGTTTTCTGCTACCTGAACATTTACAGTCTGGGAATAAAAACAAATTGTTAAATTTAAAAAATTCATTATTGAAGTCTTTAAAAAAAAACAAATTAGAGTTCAGTTCAATGATGCATTGATTTCTGATATTACAAATGGAGATTTGAGAACATTCTGAATGGCTCCAAATTGGGAAACAACTATCTCCACAATTATTGTGCAAATGGCTGGGAAGGAAAAAGACAGAGGTAAAAGTCCACACAAAGTTAAAATTATCAGCTGGCCAAGTAGAGATATTTAACAAAAATGAAGTACTATTTTCCATGTTCAAAATACCTGGGACTTGAGCATAGTTCCTTGAGACATGGAAATGTGTGGATTGTTCGCCGCCTTTCTCTTTTTTCTCGGCGGACACGCAGCTGGTCTAAGCTTTGCAGTTCTTCCACTTGTTTTTGTAGCTCGTCAACCTGATTTTGTAGTCCTTCAATAGTTTCCGTCAGACTGTAAATAAATTCAGGATTGATGGAAAAGAAATGAAACAAAAAGCTGAGCCCTTAATTATATAGAATAAAATACAGACATAACATGAAGAAATGGTTGTACTATTCATATACCTTTGCTTTCCTCCAAGCTATAATTATATGCAGTACCATCTCTGGAGAATATGTATATGTGCCCTTCAACTAAATTTTTACACTTCAACAATTCTGGCCTGTAAATTGCAATTACATTCTCAAGGAGGTAAGCCTGTATTAGAACCAGTTAACTATGCTGTCAGCTTTTCTGTTTCTTTTCTCCCTCAATACTAATTATGTATGCTTTCCCCCAAATATTTAAAGAAGCATTAAAAAAAGAATAACTATGTTTCTATCTGCCTATTTTTGTCAGAAGTGCTAAATCATTGAAGTTGATGTTGTGTTATGAACAGAATAGATCTTTCTCACACATCCCTTCCCCCTCACAATACATTTTCAAACACTTGCTTTTTCCATCCTATAAATCCTACCCTGGAAGCATGAGATGGTATAGAGGACACAATCAATACTGTTCTCCACTGGGAATTTATGTGTTAGCATTTTCATTTGGAAACACTTTAAAACTACCCTTCAGGAAACAATGAACAATAGCACTGTGGTAGTGAAAGCCCACCCCCCACCCACAAACCCACATGGGGTAAGAGAAGTCACCTATATTCACATGTCCATCAAATCCAATTCTTTCCTTGTAGGGAAGTTGGCTAACTATATTTTTATTTATAATAGGTCCTCTCAAAAGAGAACATGTCTATGTATCTCTCTGCCACAATACTTAGGGGCAAATGCTACCTTGCACGCATTGTGAAGGAATATGACTACAAAACTTCCTCCTATTATTTCTGAAATCAGCAGTTTTTATCATTTAGAAGCTGGAAAATACAATAGCTTGATCTTTCTAAAGATTGCAAAACAAAACCCCTCACTCAGATCTGAATACTCTTTCCACTATCTGCCAGCAATGCAACCTCTACCTTTCAATTTTTGACATACCCGAGACAAACATGATATCCATGGGCCCCACGATATGATGGAGCTTTTCAAAGTCTTTGTGAGCTGAATAAATTACCTTTGTTCAGCTGTCACTACAGAGAAAACGGCAAGATAACTGCTCTGAAGCAGTGGGAACCCCCACTTCCTTCCACTTTTACTCATTCCTGAGAGGTGCACTTCTCACTTGAACCCAAGGCATTATAGCATTCCCCCCCCCTGCTTTCCCCCAAGCAAATGCGCAGAAGAAATGGCAAATCCAGAGGAAGGGTGTTGATTGACTGCCATTTTTGCATTTTTTTCCTGATTGACTAGCTATATGCAAATTCAGGAAACACAGCAAGACATGCTATAAGGACAAGAGGGGTATTGCCAATGTCTGTGTAAAGATGTCAATCATTTGGTCTTTAATAGACTTTAAATTCTTTTTTACTTAAACTCTGGGAAGAGGGGGTTGTATTTTCCTATCCATGACTAGGAATGAAAAAGATCTGATCTTTTGGGGATAGCAAAACAAAAAACACCAAAACTTAAACCTGCCAATCAGACCTATCAGACAAATGATTACCATTGTATCTTCTGCTGGGATGCCTTACTCTCTAGCACAAGCTTCTGATTGGCCAATTCTAGATCCCGTGCTGTTAAATCCAGCTGTTCATAAACTTTAGCATGCTGTTCATTCATATGCCGCAACATTTCCAGCTGTTTCGTCAAATACTAGAAAGAAAAACAAAAATAAGTGCAGCCAAACCAATCCAATCTCTTTAAGAATAGCATAATTAAATGGGAGGCAAATCAATTACAACTTTTTTAATGTCTAAAAACGTGTCTTAAATCAGGCATCCATTTTGGGATAGCCTAAGCAATTATAAAAATAAGCAAATGGGACAATCTATCTACAAAATAATATATTTTGTTTCATACAAAAAGTAGAATCTGTGGAGGGATGACTTAGGAGAAAGTATGTTGGCGACAGTTAAAAAAATATGTTTTAAGCCTGAAAAATGAAGACAATATTAGAAAGTAACTCAAGTTGACTCTACTTTAACTCCCTCCCTGGGGTATAAGACAGAGGGAAGGGAAAATACAGTCAGGATTCTTGTGTTCTAGCTTTTCTCCACAAAATTGAGCTCCAGTCTTTCTTGAGGAATCTGTTTCCTGTACTGACCTGTGTCAAAGGGCTGACCTCATCTTGAAAGCCTCATTGTATCTTCCCTTCTCCACCTCTTACGTTTAATTATGAACATTCATACAGATAATCAAATAAGACACACCGATTTAAATCCCTTTAAAGCAGCAGAAAATGCCTTCTGGAATTCTTTCCATCATTTTAAAAAACTACTCTGCATCATGAGACTAGAAAAGACAGCAACTTATGATGAAACTGTCAGAAGTATTCCAAGATGCTTCTCAACTTCCTCTCCAAGAGAGATACAAGAGGGATTTCTCCCCCTCCGTTTCCCCAATCAGGGCTGGTCACTTTCAACACATTTTTTCTCTTTTTGGTTTTTCCCAGATCAAATTATCCTGTTTATCGAGAATTATCCCACAGAGAGTGTTATGAATCTTTTATCAGTGCTTGTCAATCTCAGTAATCTTAAGATGTATGGAGTTCACCTCCCAGAATTTTCCAGCCAGCACATCTTAAGTTGGTGAGGTTGAGAAGCATCATTTTATACAATTTCTTTCTAACATTTTCTTGGGTAAGAAAGAAAAAAATAGAGAACCTGGCTAGCTCAAAACAACCCACATTAAAGTTTCTGCTTAGGATGAGCTGGGGGGACAGAGGGTGTTGATGGATAGTGACAAAACACTTTGTCATGGAACCCTTATGTCTGTTCTTCCAGAGCTTAATCCAGCTTGCTTAAGCAACTTTCATCTCACCCTCTCTCTAATCATACATCTTTGAGGATACTGATTATTTGACTATCCTAAATTAAATCCTACCCAAATATTTACATATATTTTCAAAGCAGAGCTTAATGTACACTTGAAGCATAAATGGGTCATTTGAGCTATACATTTGCTTCCCCAGTCCCTGTTGACAGTACCTCTATCTCTTGCACTTGTTCCTCATTAGTGGTATACATTTGCTGCAGAGAATCTTCCAGTTCTTTGTTGCGCTCCAGAAGTGTCTTTCCTAATTCGGCTGCTAAGTGCAAGTCTGAAAAGCAGACAAAACATACATAAAGGGCTTTTATTTTAAATGATTTGGAATATACCATATGCAAAGTTGACTTTGTTTAAATATTCTTAATCCATTTTTTCAAGACCCAAAGCAGCTACTCAAGATCCAAAGCTGCCACTGAAAGCTGTACCAAACTTCAAAAGTAAAATCAGTAAACATCTGACATTACATTATTAAAAGTAACTTCTTTAATTATAATAATTCTTTTAATTCCAAAGAATCTTAAGATAAAAGCCACACTTATTTTCTCTCCAATTCTTGCAGACTAGAAGTGTTTTTAAGCCTCTTATATAACTGAATCATTTCTCTCCAATATGATTTTTCCCCCAATAGAAATATTTTGTTTGGTTCAGCATACATATTTATGAGTGATTTAAGGTTACTTATGATTTATTTCACAGCTCAGCTGAAGGGCAAATTGTTCTAATTATCTTGCTCTGGTGGAAATTACAAGTCAGTAATGCTAATTGTATTTCTGCTATCCTAATTTTGTATTATAATTCTTAGTTGCTCAGAGAAGATGTCCTGAAGAGTGGCATATAAATTCTATAGTAACAAGAAAAATGAGGGGGATATGACTAGAACAGTAGAACTAGCAACATGTGCTTTATAACATACCTTGTGACCTCTACAGAAAGATACACAATATCAGGAAAAGCATTCAAGTTTGCCCTGAGGTAAGATGGCTAGTCTATAAATTTTATAAATAAATAAATAAAATTTATTTAATACATTTTATAAATAAATAAATACATCCAATGCCTTCAAGGGATCCAAAATGATCCTACTTTGCTGATATTAAGCCATCTGGAATAGAGTATGATCATGGCAATCTGCTATTACTTCACAGCCTTATGAAGAAGAAGCTGAAGATGTGAGAGGCCCAGCCTAAAGGGTTTTTAAAAAGCGATTTAACCTGAAAACACAGACAGTTAATATAGTATTTGTGAGATTCTTCATTATGTATGGTAAAAAAACAACAATTGTCTTTGATAGTTATAAACTTTTGGCTTAACCTTTTAAGAAATTAACTTGCCATTCTTCCTTCTTGTCAAGTGGCTGACACATGGACATGTAGCCACAGACAAATTATGGTTATCCCGTTTCTAAAGAGATTTATTCAACTTCCTCTCTCATAATCTTGCTACTTAGTCAAACTGCAATTGTTCTAGTTAGCATTTAACTTGCTAGGCCATATGTTATGTAAACTGACTCATTTTAAAGTCATTCTATTTATTTTGACTGTTGTGTTAAATTTATAGTTGTAGGATAGACTGGCAGAGCTAGGGGGAGGAGTTAAATGAGGCAGCATTTAGAATCCTTATGTAGCCACAAAAGAATGAAGTCCAACTCCCTCTTGATTGCTACTGACCCACATCTAATCCTGTCCAGGTGTATCTAAGATTCCGGTGCATAGGCTTTAGCAATAAATCAGTAATTTAGAACCTTCATGCATAGACGTAGTTTTTGTCAATAATTGTTATTCTATTCTGTCCTGATTATTATGACAACAAAACTAAAAACCGATAACAAGATGTTGTATGATGGTATATCATATAACACTGTGCAGCCTAGAAAGTAAGCTTTAATCTTTTTTTTTTCTTATATTGTCCTATAACTTCCTCAACTGCTTTCTACATTGGTTAATTAACCCAGAATGCCTTGTAGCTTATAAAACACTTTGAGAAGTTGTGTTTATAGTTTTGTACAACAACTGTCCAATCCTTTTTGTCCCTTTCTTATCCTCATCAGCAATTTCACCAAGTCTTCCCAGCTGCCTTTACTTCTGTTTGATCATCATTTTGTCATTGCAATGAGAGAAGATTGGAATATTGGCTGTCTCAGGTGGAACAGAGACTTTCAAATGCAGCTGCCCATTTAAATGACAACTCTCTCAGGGCAATATGGCTACAGGGAAATGTCTTAATTATCCCACCTTGGTGGGAAGCAGAAGGGGATAGTGCTACCACTGAGGTGCTAATTGAATCACTGCCTCTTACTTGGGTTTATCTGAATTTAACAAGCTACTGGTGTTGGGTAGCTATTATTTGGAGTCGGTTGCTATAGTAAAAGGAGACAGGTGCCCCACTTCTTTCCATCTGCTTCATTCCCCATACTTATATGGTTCAGGTTTCAGAATTAACATACCTTTCCTTTTACACCCACACCCACACCCACACTTATAAATCTATTGATAACAACTTTAGAAAATTCGGAGCAGGTATTAAAAAGGAAAGGTGAATTGTGGTAAACTTATGTACATTGCAGACAAGAGGCAATGGTGTACAAAAACAAAAGTAAATTATTATAAGGTCAGTTTTGCTTGATTTTCCTTTACAGGCAAAGACTTCTCAGAAAGCACCATATGATTTCCAAAGCCTGTCTTAGGAGTTTGGTATTCTTGAACTTTTATTTGTTGGTTATTCTCTAAAAATCTGATCTTCAGTTTTGAGTACTATAGCACAGAATGAATTGTTAAGAGCCAATTTAATGTTAATTGCAATAATAATGTGAAAACTCTGGCTGCCAATTGTATTATTTGAATGGGCCATATTAACAGAGTGATAATTACTGCTAAAAAGATATACAGGCACTTCCAATTTTCTAAGTGTGCTCAGGAGACTGCCAACATAAGAAAAATGAGTTAGAGGGAAAGAGAAACAGTATTAATTAGCTTTATATTCCTGCTATATTCCATAACCAAAGTCTCCATCCAAATTACAACATTACATTAAATACTTGAATTTTCTAACATTAACCCCCTGTGTCTTGAAAAATAATAACACACAATAAATAAACTACGCAGGAAATTTAAATTCAACTATCCCAAGGTAGGCTAGGTACTTAAAATTAAGCTGATAGAAACATTCAGAAATCCCTGAAGGAAAAATAGCTTTCCTGATATTAATATGATTATGGGAGACCATTCCAAAGCAGAGCCAAATAAAACTTGTACAGTAGCCCTTCTTTAGTGGTCCGTGTAGAAAAATACTGTATCTGCAAAGAAGACAGAATAGCTAGGCAGATATATTAAAGGATAGGGTTCTTGAAATACCTTCTCCTTTGGATTAACTGAAGTTTTTGAACTACCTATACCTGTAATTCCATATATAACACAGTGCAATAATTCAATTGAAAAGGGTAACGGAAATATAAAACTAAGAGCTTTTCCACATAAAGCCTTTATACTAGTTTGAAACCAACCTGAAATCTCACAATGTCCAATATATATACAAGAGCAAAGTCAGAATTAAATTGCACTGAGACTACAAGAAAAAACAGCACCGTGGAACCTGTGATCCATTTCCCCTTGGCAGAACCTTCTTCTCACAATGCCTTCCATCTCTTTGGTTTCAGGATAAAAAGGATAAAAAGCCTGACATTTTTTCCAGGCATAAATGTAGTTGGGTTTTGTTTTGTTCTTTGCAGAAAATCAAATGAATAAAATAAGGATGTTGTTATAGGGTGGGAATTTGATTGGTAACTGCTAGGTATCAACATAGAAGTATTCTTGCTGATTCAGTAAGGTAGAAAAGAGTTTTTCCTGTATTTCTGAGGATTACATTACTCATAACCCTCTCTATTCATCATATGGCATCTAATTTAATCTGCTGGGATTGGGGTTACATTAAGTGGATTAGGAAACCCAGGATTTTAGCATCAGGATTTTAAAACCAATCCAGCAATGTTACTGTAGGAGTTACAGGAGGTAAAAATAGACAAATTGTGGTGAAATATAATTTAAGATTTTTTTTTCTATAACTGATTAATACTTCATTGAAAGACAAAGTAAAGTTTCCATTTTAAAATGTCTATTTAAATGTTTATTAATTTATTACTGGATCAACATTTTCAAAAAGACTATATATGGTTTACAAATAATATAAACATAGAAATAGAAATAAAAAAGTAAACATAAATAAATCCATAAAGCAGCAAGAATAAATCTTTCTGTCTTTTAATGCACCAAGCAAAAAAATCAAACAATGGCCTCAGCAACAATCATCCACTGTGCAAAAAATACTATCTATTACTGAAGTTGTTGCAGAACCAAGTCTTGGTGGTTCTCCTGAAATCCAATTGGGCTGGTGCTGACTTAACCTTGGGTGAAATACAAGGAAAAGGGGCAACAGAAAACAACCCCCCCACCAAAAAAAGAATATATGATTATGGCAATCACTGAAGAATGGGTCTCAAAATAAATACTAGATCATATTAGAATTAGGTGGTTAGAAATTGCATAGATCCTGAATAATTGAAGGTTTGTTTTAATATATTAGGTTTTTTTTAAATATCCAGAGATTTTGCATGCAAATTATTGGCTAGGTTCAAACATCACACTAAACTAGATTTGCTTTAGTTATTGTTTGTTAAAGAAATTGATATGATTATGTTCTGTGAATCTTGCCAAGCCATTAACCATGTTTTTTAAAATCTGAGTTCACAGGCTATGCTTACAAATAACGATATAAGTTACTGTGTTATATAGTGTGGAAAACCAAAAATATTACAACACAATAAATGAAAAAGTAGACTATCCTTAATCTTTAATCTTTCTGCTATTACATCCCATTCATTGGATATGTTCAACATAAAGTTATGGAGACAACAATAGTCTTCCCCCACGTTTTCTAAAATGCAATTCTTTAGGCTCTAATTTGTAGGTTGTCTTCCTTACCATGGTAATTTCAATGTTCATTATTATATGGAAAAGCCAAAATAGAAGAAGCCTTGTATAGTCTTCCCCATTTTCTCCCATTTGGAGTTGCCATAAAGACACTGACAAATACAACTGCATCTAGATTGAAAACCAGGATTATCACTTCTGAATAAACCAGGATTTTATGTCAATTCAGGCATAAGGTTCTGCTTATTCTTTACTTCATGCGACCATTGTTCCTTGAGACAGATGAAATGGAAAATTGAAGACTTCTTGATTTAAAGAAAGGAAGACAGAAAAGTGGAACAGGAATGAGGGACTGCTACATCATATAGGCACTTTCAGAATAAATATTTATTCTTGCTAGAGCTTATAAAATCTGGTAAAGGAACTTTATCTGCTTGCCTTTTCACAAAAGAGACATACAATATTATGTCAGAAGAATGAGGAAGGCAGACAGCAGCACAGTAAGAAAGCATGAACTGAGAATTCATAAATTCAGCATGGAACAAAATGCCAACAGTCCAGGAACCTAGTTGTCATGGTTACTGAAATAGCTCTGGGTGACCTGACACATTTGTCATATTCAGTTCATTTCTGAGGCAACCTAAATAAAACATAAATAAATTAATTGTGCTTAATAAAGCTTGCAACTGTGCATTTATTCCATCTATTTTAATCATTACCTAATAGCTTAGCTGAACACTAAATAAAGTTTTAATAATGATTTTTCTATATGACCATTCTCCAACGTGTAATAAGGTCATCATTTATCACCCCACAAAGAATGAAACTATATTCTAGTCTGAAGTAAACAATTCAATATTATAGGGATTTAAGTCTATGCACCACTCACATAGGGGAAAAACAGGAAGTTAAAATATCTTTATGACAATTTCGACATCTTGGTGACACAACACTATTGGTATTTTTAAAAGGCATATGCTAATTAGAGAAGAATTAGTGCCAAAATTGAAAGTAAATCAACATTTGGATTTGGTCTTGGTATATGAAATGAAAGACTAATAGCACTGTCTAGAAAAATCAATGTTTACAGCAAATTCCTTCTTCCAACAATAATTGATGGCTTTACACATGGAGGTCAATGGATGTATAACAACTAAATCAAATGTAGCATGCATTGTGCAAGCAAAGATGTAGGTCAAAACCAAGATCTAGAGTTAAATATTAACTTTATTTTGGAAAAAAAGCAAACTTAAGAAGACAAATATAATAACTAAAGCTACAAAATATAACTCACATTTAATGATGTGGCAAAGATAATGAACAGAATTAATGGTTAGATTGAAATCTATGACCATTAAAAAGGAGACAAGCAAAAATATACTGAAATGCAGAAAGAAACTACAGGGAACAAAATGGCTGTTTGGATTACACACTAAAAATACAAGAATGCTGAAAAGCAAAAGACAGCAGAGGCATGGGAAAACTGTCCAACTACTGAGTTCCACAGACAGCAAGGACAGATAACTAAAAAAGTAATGTAAATAAACTGAGGATAATAATCAAATGGGAAGGACAAGATATTTTTAAAAGGGAAATTAAAGAAATGATATCTAGTGGGTTATCAAGTCAAACTACTGAATAACATTTTATAACTTTCCTTCCCTTTCAGATTTAAAATAATGTACATTTATTTTACAAATTTATTATTGCACTATTCTATCTTTTGTAAATCAAATATTGTCTTTTCATGACTTAAAGACATGGTTCTTTTTCTGTACTGTTTATTATTATCTTTAAGCACTTTTGTTCCTCTCTAGAGCAAATCTGATTTCTTTCATATCTTTTACTATAATTTATTCAGTTACTATACATTTAATGATCACTGCCTCTCATAGTATATTATGCTGTTACTGATTTGGCTGAGAGGCCCTAATCCACCTCCAAGGCTAATGATAGGTTCTGCAGTTTAATCAGTATCAGTTATATCCAACCACGTGAAATTTTCCATTAATGGTAACAAATCCTTGGAAATCACTTTCCCTAGATCCTGCTATTGGGTACAAAAACTGCATGTTCAATGCATAATATAAAAGCCTTCATAACCCTAAACTGTGTTCATAATTTTGTCCTTAAGTTTCCAAAGAGAAAATTTAAAATATTGAAACCCAGTGGCCTTTTTGCTTTAGCAGGCTTTCCACCTTAGAATCGATTCTTTATCATTAAATGTAGAAAAGGATCTTCATAAAAGTATTTTCCTTATTGCTGAACTCTAGTAAGAAAATTTTCTAATACTGTTTAGCACCTTCTTTGAAATCTCTATTACTAGTAATTTTCCTTGTGTTAAGTTTATTTTGATAACTACCATGTGTAGTGAGCAGGATTCCCAGCATAAAACTGAGATGATACATAATCCAATACTGATTCACATCTTTTATACTTCAGCTCTTTCTACCCCCTTAAACAGAGATTAGAATCTTTATTTTGGCCTTACTAACCCAGGAGTAAGGAAATCCTTATATCCAATATATTTCTGACTATTTTTTTCAAGTGAAGTAGGTAGCTTTTTGACTTCTGCTTCTGGTTTATTCTAGAAGCTTTTTCAATTAAAAAAAATGTTTAATCTGATTTGAATGCATAATAATTTTCCACTTGTCTTTGCAACAATAGATTAACATTAATTTTCCAGAATCACCAATACATTTGTGATGTAAGACTATGTCAACAATATTTCATGCTGCTTTCCTTTATTTACAATCAGACAATGTGATCCATACATTTGAAGAGTAGAAATATTTAGGAGAGGCAAGCTAAGGCTTCCAAATGGCCCTTCTGTATTTTAAGTAGCATTCCCCTGAACTCTTATCACTGAAATGCAGTAAAAATCCAGAGGTGTTAAGTTCTTGCTTTTTTCAAAACTTTTTAAATCAGAAAATATTTCAATAGTCTTTAGGCCCATAGCAAATTAATCAAACCATTTAATTTTAATGTTGGCCCATTTCAAGACTGAAACACGTTTGCTAATGTTGGAACCACTTCTGAATTGTGCCTGTGATGTCAGAATAGTCCATTTCAAGCTTGAAGCATTTTTCATTTGAAAGATTTTGCACCCATTGAACGGCTGTTTCATGAAAGGAAATGTGGCTTTGTATAACTTAAAATGAAAATAATAAATACCTTAAGACCAAATTTCATATGTGCTATCCTTTCTTTCTCCCAGGTATTTTCTGTTCATTTGTACTAGGAAAAGATTTAACTGGCTATCCAGGTCCTCCTGTCCTGTACACGTAGGAGAAGCAGGGCAGTGCCCTTCTCCAGCGCAATAGTCAGGTGCATTTCTGTGCAACCAGCTTGGAGAAGGAAAATTCCAAAGAAAGAATTTAGTCATTGATTTGCTTGTAGCTTTGTCTAACAATAGCACTTATACTTATATAACGTTTCACAGTGCTTTACAGCCCTCCCTAAGCGGTTTATAGAGTCAACATATTGCCCGCAACAATCTGAGTCTAGTGCTGGTGCATATGCAAGGTCAGAGGTGGTATTCAGGTTCTGACAAGTTCTGAAGAACCAGTAACAGAAATTTTGAGTAGTTCGGAGAACTGGCAGATACCATCTCCAACTGGCCCTGGTCCCGTCCCCATCTATTCTCTGCCTCCCAGCTGATCGGCTGGGTCTTCTTTTGTTGCCCTGCACAGGAGAATGGAGCTGGAAAGCAGGTTAGTGGGGTGGGGAGGGAATGGAGATTTTACAGTATCTTTCCCCTGCCACGCCCACCAAGCCACACCCACAGAACCGGTAGTAAAAAAATAAATAAATCCCAGCACGGTGCAAGATCCAGAGTATTTCTTCTAAATAACTTTTTATGTGTGCCCATCCTGTTCACAAACTTTATCATTCTGGTTGTCTCCCAATTGATGTGATGGAGCAGGTTCAATGATTCCTAGCTGTGAAGTATGAATGTTGAATCCTTAATCTTTGGTGTACTATTCTAAATAAGTATTTCATTGGAGGGCATTTTTTAACTATTTCAAAATATTTTCTATTTTCAGAAAATGAAATAAAAACATCTTGAGGAAAAATAATTCAGAGCCTTCACATATTTTTGCTGCAATGCAACTAACTTTTTCATCGCTAGATGAAACAGAACTTATATGATGATCTAAACCAGACCCGGGCAACTTAAAAGAGCAACAGTGAACATTTTTATTTGCAAATATTCATGGGCGACAATACTTGGCACGCCTAACTGCTGGATGACTAGTGGCAGAATGATGATGGAGCGGGGGGGGGGGTATTAGTGAGGCCTGGAAGTGATTGGCAGCGTGTTTTTGGGGGGGGTAGTGGTGGGGTGGCAATGAATTTATTGAGTTTTGAAGAAATGCTGGCTTGGTTCTACAAAGTTGCTTGGTGGGGCTGTATATTGTGCATAAGAAATTAAAATATGCTGTCTTGGTAATTCTGGAACAATTGTAATTGTGCCAGCCTAATCCATTTCACAAGGTTGCTGTGAGAATGAAATAGTGAACAAAGCACACAAAGTCTTCAAAGGTGGCTGGCACTGAGCGGGCTACAATATATAGAAATAGATTATAAAAGGAGATGTGTGTGTCATACTCTTGAACGCAACTATCAAATCCCAGCAAGAGCCAAGTGGTTTTGGCTTCCAACTGCAATTCATTTTAAAGTAAAGTTAATTGTGAACCTCGCAAGATGCAAAGGTTTAGAAAACGTTATTTGATTCTTCACAGTTAAATTTCCTAATTCTCTTCCCCCTTGACAACTCTTAGCAAGCATTCCTTGGAAAGCTGCTGGATTATGTCAAAAGAGCCACATCACCATCTTCCAGCTGTCAGAAACACAACTCACTGTCGCCACTTCCCTCCGTAGTTCTTCCCATGTTCATGCATTCTAATCATAGTACTTCCTGAAATGAGCAAGGAGCAATACTTCAATCCCAGAATGCCTTTCTTCAGCAAATAGGAATGTGAAGGAATGATTACATATATGAAAATACACATTTCAACAAACTATTTCTTTCTACAGGCTGTAGTTTGTGTTTGAATGGACACATTACTGTTCAGTCAAAACTCAGAAAATACAGTAATTATTGGTACTGTTTAAATCAGCTGTTATAGCACTATCTCCAGCTGTTGTTTTTTTTAACAATGAAAGAAGTACAGTATAAAGAAAAGAGAATTTACCAGTAGAAACAAAATAAGCCCATTTTTGTTGATCCTTCATTACCCATATTCACTGGATTTAAATCTGAAAAGAATCTAATCCTATGCAAAGAAATAATTCACATGTCCCTTGCGTAAAAATAAACGAGTAATATTATCTATGGAAAACACATCTGCAGAACCAGAGAACCGAAGAACTGGAAGAAGCTCCAGAAAACCATTCTTATTCCAAATGTTTTCATCTCCCACAATATTTTGCTGTTGACTGTAGTAAATTTAGACAGTTCATGGATTTTTCCTTATTTAATATCCCCTTCCTCTTGTATTAAAGATAATTCAACAGTTTCTTTTGGAGGCCATACCAAAGGCTTTGTGAAACTGTATTGGAATTGCATTCCTCTCAATGTCAATTTCACCCAAGCTTAGAGCCTATAGAATTTTCTGACCCTGCTGGTTACATTACAACACAATTTAGAGGACATCTATTTGGGAAAGGTTTTTTTTTAATACAATACCATCCATATAATCTGTCAAAAATATGAGACAGAAATGTTTTCATTATTATGACTGACATCACTGAAATTATAAGATGAAACAGCAATGTTCTGCTTTTTGCATCAACGATCAAATTTTTATAAGTTAATTTATTTTATTCATATCAAATTTTTAATTTGTCCAGTCTGCTACAAGGAAAGATGAAGAGGGAACTAAGTGTACATAAGTGTTTTTAGGAAAATAATATAATTTATGAAACCAGAAAAATAAAAAGCAGCATTAAAATCGGTATTACATGTTCATTGGGGCAATCATAATAATATTCAAACTACAATAGCTTAAACAGCAAAGAAAATGCAAATAAGTATTATAAATATTATATACTTTTGCCACCAGATACAATAAGAGGCAGTTAGTCTGTATAACAGTACAATAAGAGGCAGTTAGTCTGTATAACCCTTTAGGTTAGCTTCTATTACTTATGGAAAGTGTTTATATTTACAAATCATTAACTGAACTAGAAAAGCAGCAATAATATATTCTTTACAGATGAGTTCACAAAACATTCATTGTTCTAAAAGTATTTTGCTTTTAGCAGTGAAAGCATTTAATTTGAAGAGCAGAGACCCTGCCAAATTTTGCTTTTCCTTCATGGAGAAAGCATCTAGATTCCTTTTATAGTGCATAACTAATAACCATATTGCATCATACCAGCCTCCACACTTCCCACAAAAAATGACAACACTACAATGGGTATCAATGTTTCAGCTTTAGCCAGGTTCAATGTAGCTCCACGTAGTACAATAGTCTTAATACATGACAGCTTTTGCATCATGCAATCCTACCATGTAATCCCAACATTTATTCTGCATTGGTTTCTTGGCTGATGTCAAAAAGTTAAGCAAAATTGGTCCTGCTTCACAGTTGCCTAGCCTTAGCAGAGCATCGGAAAATATCAAGCCCGTGGATTAGACCATAAAATGAAAATCCTGCAAAAAACTGTTTGTAAAATAATTCCATTTTTGATTTCAATACTGTTTATGAATATTTCCATGGTCAGCAAAACTTAGATTGACTTTAAGGAAATTATTTTTGTTTTTAGTACTTACTATGAACACTACATTTTAAAAACTTGTTTGTCATTTATTTTTACAGTTTATTAACCTGATATGCTGCCATGATACCCTGCAAGATACAGTGCAAACCTGTATGTCTGACCTTTCACTAAGGCTGCAATTGGCATATTACCAATTTAACCACTTCAGCACATATTCACTTTTACATTTAAAGATGCGCTAGCTCTCCAAATAGTACCATACAAGAACATATCTTCATATTGCACAATTTTACTTCTTCTTCAAATGATAATGCAGAATTTATTAGAGCACAGTACTGCAAAAGTTTCCATTTATAGTCATCAAGCAGATCTCTTGGTTGTCTCACTGCTGTAGAACAAATTTACTACTGCTGACTCAAGAAATAGGCCAACTTGCACAATTTCATGTGTTCTTACCTTAATCAAGTTTCTTGGAGGATGAAGTTTTATTTTTCCTTTTAGGATTTTGAATATATGCAAACAACAAGGAACAAATGATAATCCTTGAATAAGATCATAATCTGACAAGATTTAAGATTCAGTGTTTAGGATATGCTTAAATTAGTGTGACACAAAAGTCTCAAGCTATGATTCTTTCTCTATAATAAAGACAACTGACCAATAATTAATATAAAGTTAAACCTATATTATAAACCTAATTGTATTTATATAGATGCTCATCTCACATGAAACTAAGGGTAGCATACAGCACTTAATTAAAATACAGCACTTAATTATTTCTTATCAATATTTTAAACAATTTCCCCTAAAAAGTCCTCTAGGAAATGTAATAATAATAATCCTGAGATGATAGCTTTATTACCATCAAACAACATCTGCCTATCCCTAGGCCCTTAAAGAATGACTAGATAGGTGTACAAAAATGCCAAATAATTTAAACATCTGGCTGAGTGCACATCCAACATAATAATGATGATATCTAATATGAATTAGATAAATACAAAGCCAGAATTTTGTAATTGCTGCAAAAAGTTATGGTCTGAATACTTATTAATTTTCAAATTCCGTGTGATATTACCCAAGTTGGCAAAACTTTTATGTCTCAGCAAAATGATATGCAGAATTTGCTGTGACTCATTGAAAAATACTGCTGGAAACAAGCAAAACAATGTTTTGCTGCATTTTACAAATTGTCTTTTTTAAAAAACGTTGGCTCATTTACTGTTGGATTATTTGCAATTGAAAACCTAATTCTTCCTGGTTAGATGTCTGATTAAAACAGTCTACAACTGACACCATAGCAACTAAGTAAGTTTAGCAGGATGAGTAAGCTAATTGGACATAAATCAGCCAAGTGTTTTAAGACTTTCTGCATGGGACAAACCCTATGAGCCCTAAGCAGCTAAATCAGTTTTAGCTTATTAAGAGTAACAAGTGCAAAGGAAATCTTCCTCTGGGTCTATACAGGTATTTTAATTTGAAGTTGTCCCAGGGCGCAGTGTGAATGGCTACATAAGCAATTTGATGACTTTAAATTCCCCTGAAATGCTGCAAAAGAGGACATCCAGAAAGAAAGATGAGAAGCTTTAAAAAAATCTAGCTTTCTTCTCCTCTTGTCAGGATCTGCTGGGTCATGACTCAGGCCGTCCCCTGCGTGAAGCGCACCCTAGTTGGGAGTGCTCATGCTTTTTACATTTCCTTACCTTGTTCCAAGTCTTGCTGGCCATACCACGGTTCCTCCTCCTCACTCTGAAACTCATCCATCCTGTCGGCGCTTAGCATGAACTCTACTCCGCAAACATCCAAAATTGAGCTGCAAGCAAAGAAAGGCTGACCTCCCAAAGATAATACTGTGGACTACTGCAGAGTGAAAGAGAATCAAGGGATGGCAGGAAAACGGAGGGAGGAGGAGACCAAGAGGATCCTTTCCAAGAGACCGACGACGCTGGTGATGGCAGGAAGAGATCGGTCGCCAGACTTCAAGGCGGGAATCGGCAAAGATGAACCACAGGGGCAGATCCCGGGATTCCTGAGGCCCAAACAATGGCTTTGTAGATGTTCAGTTGTAATCAGGGCTGCTGTAGCGGTGCCCTCAAAGCCCCCCAATTTTTCTTCTCTGTCTGCACCACCTTCCGTCTCTTTTCGTCTGCTTTCTGCCAAGGAGAAAGGAAGAGAGCAAGGAGGCGGCGCACGGATTTCGTTCCTCCTTTCTCGTCCTCCTCGTTTTCTTGAAAAGAGAGGGCAGGTGCTGCGTCTTTGTTACGGATAGAAATCCGGACTTGAATGCCGCAGGGTTCTTGCAGCGAGTTCACTGAGTGATGCACAAAAGAAAGAGCAAGCTTCCTAATGCAGCCTTTTCCGACTTGTACAGCTCGGTGGGGACCTCTAGCACTGAACTGCTGCAAGAAAATCCATGCCAAAAGACGTGGAAGCGGGAGGGGAGCGGGAAGGAGGCGGGAAGGGAGGACGACAGACCTCCCTCCTTGTCTCTCCACCCCCCCAGCCCCCCCGACTCGGATTCTTTCATCGGAGGAATTCTAGGCGCAGTTTAGCGACTGGGTGGATTTGTGGCTTGCATTCCGGCAGGATCTGAAGAGCAAGGGCGGAGTGCCTAACGGTGCCAGGCGGGGAGCGTTTTTCTCGGGCGGACATTTGCCCACTAGTTGAAAGCTGCTTTTATACGCACAGGACGCGTACCTGAGAAAGAGCGAGCGGTGCCATTCCAGAGATCGCTTGGACCGCTTGCTGGTGGATTTCTTCGCCATTGTTATTCCTTGGGGAAATCATCACTATTACTACTACCGCCGTAAAAGAACTGCCCGATTAAAAAACAGCCCCGATGGTTTTGGTAATGGCTAAATTGAAAGGACATTTTTTTTTGCAATTGAAAAAACAAATAATAGATGGCGGCACAGAATAAACAAATAAGATGGGAGTGTCGCGTTTGTCGAGGGCCCGAGCGTGAGCGTCTGACTTTTTTTGTATTTTTTTCAACTCACACAAAAGAGTCTCGTCCTTGCGAGTGTTGTAGAATAAATACTGTATGTAGGGCTAGAGAGCTTCATTCTCCGGGGTAACTCCCGTTTACTCAATAACTAGGAAGTTCCCTTTCTTTTACAAATCAAATACAAGCTATGGGCCCAGGTCAGCCAACTACACTGTCGTGCTTCCCTTATGGATCAGCAGAATTATCCCCAGAGATTTGGCTTCATATTTGTGCCAAGCAACCTACCTAAACCGCAAATATTTGGCTTGAAAGTGTTCTTAATTGGGAACTTCATATCTTTGCTTTTAATCTCATACCTACTTGAAATTTAGCAAAAGCTAAGTCTCTCTTAGCCTTTTATAAATGACCCTAACAAGCAGAGCAACATATTTCTTCATCTTTTTATTACAGAAGCTTTTTTTCGGTTTCTTTTTTTCATTTTGCTTGTGAGGCCAAAAACAACAATAAAACCCCTCCTAACTAACCTGAAGAAAGCAATTTTAACTGGAAGGAATTTTCTGTCCTTTACTACTAGTCACAAGAACAATGGCATCTCTTTCTCTCTTGGCATGGGAAAGCCTAGTTTGGCCTGAGCCAGGCAGAGGATCCTAGCACCATCAAACAGAAGGCATTGTGCAAATCTTATGTTTTTTTCTATTTCAAAGCCTTTTTGTGAGGAAAAAAAAACATCAATAAATTACAAATGGGAGACTTGGCTACTTTCAGTTGGACTATGATTGCAGAATGATGCCTCTAACTCAGGGGTGTCAAACTCAAGGCCTGCGGGCTGGATGTGGCCTGCAAGTTGCTTAAATCTGGCCCATTGGGCCAGCCTGGAAACAACAGGACCATGCCGTGGTGCCTCTGGTAGCCAAAATGGGGTGGGGTGGGGCCTTATGCGGCCCCCACGTGGCCTGATTTCCCGCCTGGACGGCTTCCTGAAGCACTTTGCTGGCCAAAACAGGGCTGTTTTGGCCAGCAAAGTGCTGTTGTGGTTCGCTGGCAGCTGATGTAGACAACAGAGGTATTGGACAGTGAGGATGAAAGGGAACCAGTCAGGGAGTCTGGTGACGACTTGGACGAGGGTCCTGCATCTGATGCAGGGATGGAGCCAGGACCATCTGAGAGGGGGGTACTGCCTTTGGAGTCTGGCAGTAGAGAAGCAGAGGTCCCCGGGAAGCCTGTTCCCAGTGCGCAGGTGCGCAGGGCTGCTAGAAGAGAGCAGCTGAAGCAGCAGGGGCGACTCGGGAGTAAGGCTGGGAGGTGATTGCCCCTCAGGGATAAAAGTCAGTCCTTAGTGACCTGCTCTTTGCAGGAAGCAAAGAAGTTCATTGGATACTGATTCCTCATTGAAGCCTTGCAAACTCTGGTTTGTCTTTGCTGGAACTTCTGTTGATATATAGTCTAGTTAAGTGGACTACTGTTTCTTGGCAGCCTTCTACAGCCCTGAAGGCGTGAGCTTATCTCAGAGAATTATATCTAATGAGTTTTGGCTGGGAATGCAATGAATTCCCAGCATCACATTTAAAAAGGTTTGATTTTTCACTCAGCTTGTGTTTCCTTAATTTAGACAAAGCCTGGGTCAGAACAAGTGCTTCAGGAGACTGTCCAGGCCATCTACCCCCTCCCCACCCCAGCTGGCCCAAGGAGGAGAATGCTGATCTGGCCCTCGAAGAAATCCAGTTTGACACCCCTGCTCTAACTGTTATAATATCAAACTATCACACTTCTTCATTCTTCTGTCAAATGATTTTTTGGTGGTCTGTTTTTTTTGTCCTTAGCCTTGAAGACAGGATCCATTTCTCATTATTTGTTACTTATTGAATTTATTTTATATCCTGCCTTCCCTCCAAGAACTCATGGCGGAATTCATAGGATCTTTCTTTATTTTATAATCTCAACAGCCACCTGCAATACAGGTAGTTCTTGATTTACAAGAGTTCATTTAGTGACTGTTCAAAGTTACAACAGCATTGAGAAAGGTGGTTTATTTCTCAATAAATGACCAGAAAGGAACATCTGTGGTTCCTAAAACTCCAAAAATATGCCTATAAACATATCTGAAATAGATAATTTAGCATCTTCAAGATAACAGGTTGCACTGTAAAGCACAACAGATTTCTTTTTTCACACCTTGTACTTATTGTGGAATAGTATTGGCATAATGGGAAAAAGACTAAGGATAGCTGTAGGCTGCTTCATTCATGGGTTGGGAGTGAAAAGAGAAAATAATTGAATGAGTGAGAGAAAGTTTGGATTCACGCATGATAGTTCAACTGTGAATGAGAATAGGGTATAACTAACTCAGAGTAGGCTAAACAGCTTTAATCCTGAGAGGTTTGCAGGTAGACTTACTTATTCAGGCATACAAAATCTTCCCCAATTTGGTGTCTATTTTCATTGATTTGTGAGACATGATTTGCTTTCCTTTAATACATAAAATTCACATTACAAATTTGGTCCTACATTATATCTATACTGGAACCTGATCTGTGGGAATCTTTGAAAGTGTTAAAAGTACTTTTATTCAAATGACACTTGAATGCAATGCAGAAATGTTTGGTATTGGATAAAAAGCTTTTTCATTGTTCTGGATCATCCCATTATTTCAGTATGAAGCATTTAATGAAATATGGTACTGCTGGATGATGCAGCTGAGACTTATTTTAAGAATTACAATGAAGGTAAGTAAAGAGTAAAAGTAAAGAATTTTTTAAAAATGGGAATAAGTAACCCAAAGATCTAGGATAGAGATATATAACTGATACCAGTGGTGGGATTCAATTTTTTTTACTACCGGTTCTGTGGGTGTGGCTTGCTGGGCGTGGCAGGGGAAGAATACTGTAAAATCTCCAGCCAGAGGTGGTATTTGCCGGTTCTCCAAACTACTCATAATTTCTACTACCGGTTCTCCAGAACTGGTCAGAACCTGCTGAATACCACCTCTGACTGATACCCAAGAGGCACATGTTCCCTCAAAGTTTTCAACCTCAAAACCACTTCAAAAGTATGCCAACTTAATTTTAACAAATTTTAAATTGACTTTGCTGACTCAGTAATAAATCATGCATTAGATACTTCGTGGTTAATTTAAACTCAAAAGACAATTCTAGACTAGATTAGAATCTTTATTGTTAAATAAATAAGTCAAGAATAAAGCTACACAAAATAGATGATTGCAAGTGTAATGGTGAGAAATGTACCTTAGTGTTCTAAACATAGTGGCTTTTATTCCTCTTATTCCCATTAATGGATTCTTGGCATTATACTTGGCTCTGAAGCAGAGCGGTTGTTGCATGCATAATATAATGGCCACCTCTGCTTGAAGAACCACTGGTTCCAGCATCAACCTCCATTCTGTTCCCTTCTCCAGGTTCCATCTTGCCCCTTTCAGACCTCCTCAGTCAAGCCAGCAGGAATGGGGGCACTGTTTCCATCTCTGCAATTTTCTTAAAAACTCCCCCATTTCAGAACTTTCCATTTCTCTCCCTTCCTGACTTGAGATAAAGGAAAGATAAGTCTTCTCTTTTCTTCCACTTCATTGCTTAATGCTCAGGGTCAGAACTATTGGCAGGTGCAGAAGCTTTATTGCACAGCCAGTTGGGCAGCTTGCAGCTGAGAGAGTCTTGGAACGGAACTGTGAAAGGAGACAATTTACATGATGATTGTATATTATCTTCCCAAAATGTTTTATGTTTAGGTGGCCTTCCAAAAGAACTCAATAATCTAAAACACGCTATATTACAAATGCTTCCTTCCCTTCACCAAGATGTGGGAATGAGTAGAGGAGGTCATTCTAGGACCGGGAGGAATCGGTGGAAAATAGGGTGCATTTTCAATATGCCTGGAAATTGCAAATAAAAAGCCATAGACCTGATTAATGCTGTCACAGAGAATGATCTAACAACCTAGGCATTTATCTTAGATGGTCACATGGAGGGGAAATTCTGGGGAAAAGCTAGGTATAATACGCATCACTGATGTTGGTCATCCTGGCAGTGATGATCACAAGATCATCTGTAGGAAGGCCAAGGGTGGGATTCAACCAGTGTTACTACACGCTGTGCATGTGTGTATTACACCATAAGCTGTGCCGCCTGGACAGCTGATAAGTGCGTGCAGGTGCATAGCGTTTGAAAAAGCACTTATTTATTGCTTTTTCAACCTCAACTGTGCTGCGCAAAGTGGCTGAGGTTGAAATAGCAGGAAATAAAGGTCAGGTAACAGCCCAGATAGGTGGATGGGCCAAACAGCAGTTCTGTGTCTGCTGCTCTTCAGGGCTACCGGTTCTATAGAGCTGGGCAGAACCGGTAGCATCCCACACTTGAGGAAGGCTTGCATGAGGTAGCTGATCCTTCAGCAAGTACTGACAGTCTAATATTCTTAGAGAAAACATAAAAGATTTTGTAATTGGAAAGAGCCATACATAATTGGCAGTAGATATGGATAACAGGCATATTATTGGGAGTTTTAGCTCCCAACTGAGTAGAAATGAATTCAGCCATAGGTACAATTTCAGGTCAATTGTCTTGCTACCGTAGTATTTTACATAACAGTGAAGGTGCTTCTAAAATCTCTGATCATTTAAAGTTTTAAACCTTGCCTGGAAGCTGGAAGCAGGAAAAATATAACAGTGGTTAGTGATGCCTATCCATACAATCCAACAAAGCCATCAAGAGACAAAATAATCACCACGTTCTCTGTGTGTTCAAGCGGATTTGAATTAATGCATCATTGTGTCTTGTGTATAGTTAGCTCATCTCTGATTTTATTGGATAGTATTTTTCTGAATTGGTTAGTTTTCATCCCAAGCTAATTGCTGAAATTCCCACATTTTTTAAAATCTTGACAAAGGCAGCAAATCTCGTGTTAACAGTCTGTTTGTCAGGATTCCGGCAGTTACCCCCATTTAAATAATGAGTCTTGAGCCAAACTTCCAAAATTTAAAAAGGATTTATTGGGAGGTAACATGCCGGCATTGCCTGGGTGTAGCCAACTCTGAGACACATAATTCATTGTCACCCCTGACTCTGGTTTTCCCCTCACCCGCTGGATGTATCGTAATTCATATTCTCCAATAGGACACATCCATAATCAAGAGTCATCAATCATGCTCTCCAGTTAGAATTTTGAGAGGCAGAAACTTTGGTCACCTAGTTACTATCTTTGAAAACATTCATGTAATGCAGTTTCAGTTTTGCAAGCCACTATATTGCCCCCCCCCTTCTTTTGGCAATTCTAAAAAGACCAGAGAAATATTTTATGAGTTGACACTGTTACTTGACTGAATCCTCAAAAATATTTATTGTACATCCCCCAAAATTCATATAATGGCCAAAATCCATAGTTTGTAGTTTCAACAGTCCCTAGAGCTAACTATAAATCCTAATGAACTTAGTTGGTGTGAAATCATCTGATTTTAGCTGTATAGTTCAAGGAAGGCAGTAAATTTTGTTGGGTGCTTATAGTTGTCTGGCAGGGAATTAGAGTACATATGCTCAGTGCCAATGTAAGAAAGAATTTTCATACTGATAAACCGGCTAGTAACTCAATAGCTAAGATCCAGGTGCACATTGACCCATTTTCATAGAAAGGTAGTTTTTTCCTCATTACACAAAGCCAAAGACTAAAAAAGCTAAAGTCACCATCAAGGAAGCCAAGGCATTCCTATAGTCTTTCTTGTTACAATTTTTATTCAAAATTTCAGTGTCTTACTTGGCTAACTTATTGTTAATATAAATTTCAACCTGAGAAGGACTGCCATTCATTTCTAGTTAATGAGATTTTATTAAATGAGATTTTTAATTGATGAGTTTTAATATTTAATAACATTGTTAATTTATTTCCATATTATTAGCTACTTAGAGTACTTTTGTTGAGAAAAGGCAAGTTATAAATTACCATTTTTAATTTTATATTCTGCAGTGGGGCCCTACACGGAAGTTTGTAGTTGTCTTTTGAGTTTAAATTAACCACGAAGTATCTAATGCATGATTTATTACTGAGTCAGCAAAGNAGCCGGGGAAACCCAAACCACCATCCTCGGAGAACTAAACTACCAAAGCCATCTGAAGAAAACAAGGAATGCTCTGACCTCACCAGAGCCTTCACAATGAACGAGCTAATTGTTGGCATCAAGACAATGAAAAACAACAAAGCAGCTGGTCTGGATGACATCCTGTGTAATCAAGTTAAACACCTAGGACCAGTGGCTCTCAAGTGGCTTCTAGACCTGTTCAACAGTTGTCTGATAACCAACAAGCTACCT
>BHEV01019339.1:0-21094 GCA_004319985.1 Emydocephalus ijimae | reverse complement strand
CCCAGCCTGCTGTGTTTTCTTTCTCCTGTGCTCCCTTTCATGAGCAGCCCACTTTGATGCGGGACAGCAGATACCGCACAGGGACCCTGAGATAAGTCTTTGTGGGGTACATTGGGCAGCTCGACCACTACACCACCTCACGTCCTCTGGGTGGCACCACAAGCAACTCTTATTTTTGGGGAAACAGGGTATTTTAAGAGATTAAAAAGACATACCAAAGTGGATCCGCACAAAAAGGAAGAATATGGATAGAAGATACATCCTTTTTTGAGTTACATCAACTGTCTTTTTCAAATGCAGAACTCTCTTTTGTAACTATTTCCTGACTTTGAAGTGAACTTGGGAGTGCCAGTCAAGTAGCTGTGCATTCAGTACCTGGAGGGTGACTTGTTAAGCCTTTCCAAAATTGTAGTTGCTTCAGCATTTGAGAAGACGCCTTTCATTCTCCACTTATTTTTTTTTTCTTATTTTTTTGGCAAACATCTAAGGTGTGTGTAAACATGAGATTTCAGGGACCTCTTAATGATATAGATAATAAAAACAAATAAAATTCAATTATTTTGATATCTTGAGATTTTCCAATAAAAGAAGCAAGGATTTAAGAACCAAATGAAAAATTAGATAAAGACCGTATTTAGTGTGTCCTGTATTCTAGTTTAATAGTTGAGAAACAATCCAACTTGTAATAAATCTGTCAATGTATTAAAGATATTAAATTGCAATGTAATTAACAAAAGATGGGAAAACTATATATTCAAAGAACATATTTCATCAATTTAATTTGAGCCATATTTAGGAAATTTCAGCATAGAAAATTAAAAAGACAATTCTAATTTATTTGCCACATATTCTAAGATATAAATCACAAAACAAATATCATCAAAAGCATATTTAATTTTTTAATCAGTTCAGATTGAAATGAATATTTTGTCATTCATGTAAACTTGGTCTATAACTGCAAAGTTGAAAGTGACTTTCTCATATTTAAATCGTACTGTGGTATTAGCTTCATAAAGTATAAAAGGAAATATAAGAATTTGAAATGAATCATTATAAACATATAGTAATACAGGTACAAATAATCTGTAAATATTCCATACAATATAAAAAAAAAAGTCAATTGAGATTCCATCCAATTTCATTGACTGAAATGTCGCTATAATTTTTTGTAATGAAAATGGTTATGCCAGTTTCTTTTTACGTTTTTCAAAGCCTTTTTTCATTTCAATGTTTTCAATGAAATGAATAATTTTCTGTTCAGTTGCAGATGTCTCTACACTTTGTCCAAAATATGTCATGTTATCTATCACCAGATATTGCTTGTCAGTTATTTAATTGAGATTTATGTCTGATCTCACTTATAGTAATTATTTATTTGCTACATAATACATTGTAGATAAATTAAGTATAATGATACATTATGTCACTTGATTTTGTTGTAACCTGATAAATTGCAACTGGTTATATATAGTATAAAGTAATAAATACAAATATTCAAATGTCCACATTCACATACACTTTTGGTCTCATAAAGCACAGCTGTATTATCAATATATTGATCAATTGATTAAATTTTCTTAAGTTGGTTATCACAATGAGAAATTTTATTCAGGATACTTGATAATTAACTTGGTGTTTTAGGTTTTATAAATTTAAGTTGTTGTTCTATATAATCCATTCTTTGTTACTGGACATCATCTTTTACTTTTTTCTTCATTTTTTATCCAGCAATGTAGATTTCTCAAGGGACTAGAATATTGCAGAGAACACCATTTTGAAATTTACAGATAACACATCACAGCATCTGAATATATTTTTCAAGATACTGGATCATTACTACTATGGCAAGTGCCAAGTGCTATTCTATGGCATAATTCTTGAGTAATTTTATTTTTAAATTTTGATGGTTGATCCTAAAAGGCAGAAATGATGCACCCCTTTGATGTCTTCATTATAAAGTATAAGGCTGGTTATTTACCTTTTGACATTAGTTTAATCTTTATATATTTTAATTTTAGTCTCATTTATTCACTGTTTTCCTTGACAGGTAACATCACCCGACAGATTCTTTGCATTTTTGCTATCAGAATGGGACTAAAAAAAATGCAATATTCTTCTGTAATTTCTCTGAAACACAGATCCAGAAATCCTCAAGTATACCTTATATTCTACAAGCTGACTTGTTTTTCCTACTTCCCCAGTTTACTGAAAGAGAAAAAGAACATTCAAAAGTAAAAGCATCAGGTCCAGGTTATAATTTAATACCCCATTTCTTCTTTAGTTGTGTATGGTCAAAGTTCTTTAGTTTGTGATAGCAATCAATCACAATGGACCCAACCTTAATATCACATGTGTGACAGCACCCTTCTGTAAAGCTGATAAATTTTATCAAGGCTTTTGACCCCACTTTCCTGGGAAATATTATTTTCTTTAAAAATGGATAAGCTTTCACTATAGTTGTTAATATTAATATTAGCTTTTATCAATATTAATAAGCATTTTTACAACATTATTTTTATAAATAAATTTTAATCCATTAAATTAGATGGGTAATATTGCATTGCAATCTTGAATAGATGGTTCAGCTTTTTCCAAATTCAGGAGGAAGCTTATATTCTCTTAAAGCCTGTATATACATAGATACAGATACATAATCACTGGAATTTATATATGCATTTTACAAATGATGGTAGGTCCCTAATTGTAATATCGTAAACAATTCTTTTAAAGTTATATTTCTTAAAAATCATTCCTAACATTTTTTTTCTTATTAAGAATTAGTTTAAACTTATTTTTTTTTAAATAAACAAAACTTGTTAGGATATCCACAAAGACTAAAATCAGGACTCTCTCCTGGATGAGACATTATTCCAGAATTGCAGCTTTGAACAATAAAAAAGTTATTTTCTAGATGTACTCTTGATTTTCAGTGTTTTGTATCTAATGTATGGATGTTACTAAAAATTATTCACATTTGTTTGGAAAAGGAAAAGCTTTGTTGATTTGCTTTGATAATAACAAAGATATCTGTTTATGAAAAATGATTACTTCATTTTCTGAAAAAATAAAAATCAGATCCAAATTTTTCATGTGGCTGTGTTTCAACAGTATAGTGTAGAATAAAAAAAGAAGTTTACAACATTGCTAATGTGTACCTTTTAAAAAATATTTGATATTATTCTCTAATTAACATAAAAACACCTTTCTGCCAATTCATTTAGAAAAATTATATCACTGTTGTAAAATTCAGGGTGGTAACTGAGATATCTTATACTATGTCCTGTCTTTCCCTCCTGTCCTTAATTGACTAATAGAACACTACTATCTCAGGGGATTGTTTTACTTTATCCAGTTTATGGATGACATTTGATATTGTTTTAATCCTTGAAAAGTGTCTGTGGCTTAAAATGTAAAGTTTTAGCAACTGAGTGAAATACCATTTTTATAATGGATTACAAGTTTAGTCATGGGTGGGAACAGGAAACAGAGAACAGATAAGTAAAAAAAATATATAGAATGATGTTACAATATAAAACCAGCACATTTTCTGTTCACATTTGACACTGTACATTTCTTGTTTTACCATTATTCTGGCTAGGGATATGTATAGTAAAAGGCAATATGTCAGTGACTTACTGATGTTTGGCTATTTAATAACCAAGACTATAGAAATAGTACACCTCTTTATTTGATCTTATTAGGCTCTTTTATAATAATTATAAAACCAGGCAGAAAATACAAAACTACTGGAACAAGAATATTATTCTAAGAACATTCTTCCAGTTAAAGTAAAGGAGAAAATATTAGCTGATAACAATTGGGATAATAAATAATGCAAAAATAAAATAAGCTCCAAATTCTGGCTATCTATCATTCATTGAATGCTCACCAATGTCTCTAGTATGAAGTAAGCAATTTCTTCTTGGCAACATGGAAAAATTTAAAACTTGGGGAAATTGATGCCATTCAACACAGGCAATGCACCAAGGTACAGAAGAGAGATTGTGTGGAGTTACCTGGAATCACTACACAACTGCAAAAGGTATGCAACCATTGCCTTACTGTCTTGGAGCCTTGACTAATTGTTTCCAAGAGTAGGATCCAAAGTGGGGAGATTCCTAGTCAGAACATAATAAAATAACAAACTGTATATGTCTGTCTAGTTGTTCATGCATGACAATCACACTGTCTTTCTATATCAGGGGTGTCAAATTTGATCACATCACGTGACGTATTATGACCTATCATGATATTTTTTGCCTTTGCAGAACCAGGTATGGTCTGCATGTGATACATCTGACCTGCTGGCCACCAGTTTGACACCCTTGTATATGAAACCTGCATTCAATGCTGTTATAATTCTGAATAGTTGCTGAACAAGTTATCTAATTTGAAGACTAGCTGTATGTGTATATTTTTTAAAACGACTACTGCTACTACTACTATTTTATTCTGGGATTTTCTCAACCACTAAATCTTCCTATGATTTTCATTTATGAATTTTTATTAACTTTTTCTTGATTTTGTTGTTTTTTATTGTTTTTTATTTTTAAATGGTTTGAGATTGGGAATTTGCATATCACTTAAACATAATCTCTAATAGGTAGCATAAAAACTTCTAATAATGTTATATGAAACGTATTGAAATTTTAATATCTAAATTATATTTACATATTAAAAACAAGCATTTTGATTTAGTTGGCCAGAACAATTTTTTTATAACCAAACTATTCTTTGGAATGTAAAGACTTGATAGTTTTGATTGCTTGCAACCATAGAAGTAGGTATAAGAGCCTGAAAAGGTTTAGTATTTCTAGTTCGGTGGCAAATGTGTTCAAAATAAGTCACCCTAATAGAAAAGTTAACACTCCCCCCCCAAAAAATGTCAGCAATATTATAATAAGGAAGATGTTATTTTTCCCTCTCAATTGGTTTAACCATATTAATTACACTCTACAAAGATATAATTATTACAACCAGTTCCCATTTTCTAGATAATCTAATTAAAAGTATATGGATATTCTTTTATAGTCACTTCACTATAGGCTGACAGTATTGTTAATTGTAATTAAATCCATTTTTTTAAATAAGTGAAAAGAAATTAGATTTAGGTGGCAGAATATTTAGTGAGGAAAGTTATAAGAGGGACAAGATCAGAGCTGTTCTGGTTTTACTGATTAAATCAAAATAAAAGGCGAAATGTAAGCTCATATACATGTACTGAAAGCTATCAAAAAATAAGATAGCAAGAAAAAGGATTGGCATAAAATCAGGAACAGCTGTGAAGTAATATTTTCTTCTAGGAGAAAAAAAAAAAGGACACTATGCCTATCATTCCACCTATGATCACCAAAAACACATTTAAAATCTGGCAAAAATTAGAAACTGTATGATCGTGGTATCTCAATGTTGGAAGATCTGATTGTTCTTTCCTGAATGAAAGGATATATTGTTCCTGTATCAGTGTGCTCTGGGTTTCTGGATAACAGTGCAAATGTTTGTGGACCACAGATAAAAATAGCGGTGGGATGGAAAATAAAAATGGGGCAGTGACAGCAGAATTTCAAATGTTTATGATAAATAACTGACACCAGCCCATGAATGACACCAAAAAAATGTGATATTTTGGTCGCTCCATTAAAAGCTATGGAAATATATAAGAAATTTTCTTATTGCAAAATAAAACTATGTCTGTTTGATTGATTTATTGTTACACAGAATTTATAGGTCATTCAAATCACAACTTATCCTAAATGGTACACAATTATCCCTCTGTGATTCAGATTAAAAGAAAATAAAATCAATAAATCAAAACCTTTAATCACAATTTAATTTAATTTAATCCTTGCCAAAACTATGGTCACAAGCCACGGTCATCCCCATCTTCAAAAAGGGAGACCCCAACCTAGTTGAAAATTACAGACCAATCTCTTTATGCTGCGTCACCTGTAAAGTCATGGAATCAATTATTAACCAATCCATCATCCTCCACTTAGATAAAAACAACCTATTCTCTAATAAACAATTTGGTTTCAGAAAAAAACTATCCTGTAATCTGCAACTCTTACACTGCAAAAACATATGGACTACACAACTTGATCAGGGCAAAGCAATAGAGGCAATTTACATAGACTTTGATTCAGTGGTACACGACAAACTACTACTAAAACTAAAATCTTATGGTATCTCTGGACACCTGCATAACTGGACAGAAGCATTCCTGTCAAACAGACAACAAATGGTCAAAATTGGGAGCATCCTATCAAATTCTGTACCTCTCAACAGTGATGTCCCCCAAGGCAGTGTTCTAGGACCAACTCTTTTCATATTCTACATAAATGACTTCTGTGATCATATCAAGAGCAACTGCGTTCTCTTTGATGATTATGTAAAGCTATTCACCACCACAGACAATACTGCTACCCTTCAAAAAAACCTTGACTATGGATCAGAATGGTCAAACAAATGGCAACTTCAAATCTCAATAAATACATTCTCTGTCTTACATATTGGCAAAAAAAAAAAATGAAAATAAAATACAGGCTGAATAGTCAAGACCTTGTTGATGATCCAAACTCTGTCAAGGACCTTGGAGTACTCATTTCTAATGATCTAAGTGGTAGAACCCACTGGAACTACATAGCCAAAAAGGCATTAAGAGTTGTTAATCTAATCCTATGTAGCTTTTTCTCTGGTAATATTACACGACTAACTAGAGCATACAAAACATTTGCTAGACCAATACTCGAATACAGTCATCAGTCTGGAACCCGCATTATGTATCTGATATTAACACAGTTAAGAAAGTCCAGAAATATTTCAGAAGAAGAGTTCTCCACTCCTCTACTCATTGCAGAATACCTTATGCCACCAGACTTGAAATTCTAGACCAAGAAAACCTAGAACTACGCCACCTTCAGTCCGATCTAAGTATAGTATATAAAATCATACATTGCAATGTCCTACCAGTCAATGAATACTTCAGCTTCAACCATAACAACACAAGAGCAAACGATAGATACAAACTCAAGGTTAATCGCACCAAACCTAATTGCAGGAAATACGACTTCAGCAACAGAGTGGTCAATGTCTGGAATACTCTACCCGACTCTGTGGTTTCTTCCCCAAACCCCAAAAACTTTAACCTTAGACTTTCCACTGTTGACCTCACCCCTTTCCTAAGAGGTCTGTAGGGGGCTTGCATAAGCGCACCAATGTGCCTACTGTCCCTGTCCTATTGTTTCTTTTATGTTTTTTATTTTTCTTATATGTATCCATATATTCATAACTATGTTTTTACTTATACCTATTATCTTGTAAACAACTGATAAACCAAATAAATAATTAATTAATTAAACAATATAAAATCATGGGAATAGTTTCAATCCTTACACCCAATGGAAATTAGCTTCATTTTCATTGCAAGAGGGTCAGCTAGTTAATTGAATTTTCAAGATTTGTTCAATTAGCTAAAATCTTCCAGACTTTCTAAAAGCCTGTAGGCCTGATTCTGGAGATGCTATTCCAAAAGAGTTAAATAACAGTAGAGAAGAAAGTAAGGGGGTCTAGAGATACCTCGACCTAATTGGCCATATCAGATGGAAGATATTAATAGAAAAAGGCTTCCCTGCAAATAGTCAGAGGCTGAATTGGACAGAAAACCTGATAACAACTAGCACGTTATTTTGCACACATAAGTCAATTGGTGACCAGCATAGCTGTGAGAGTAGGTCCAGTACCTTTTTAAAAAGTCTCTGAATGTAATGTTATATACATAATAACAGCAGAGACATTTTGCTGTTCTTATTACCACATCATCCTAAATATGAAATCTTATTCATTTCCTAGGGCAAGGATGTCACACTGTCATCATGTGACATATCACAGCTTTTTCCCCTTCACTAAAAAAGGGGTGGGCTTGCCCAGCATATGATGCATCCAGCTTTTGGTCTGTGAGTTTGATATTCCTGTCCTAGGCAGATGTATTGCATATTAAAGACTAATCAAATTCAGTAGTTTTGAAACTCTGGTATTGGTTCATTTATGCTACTTTATGATCTGCTTATGCCAATTTTGTGTATTCTGACTAGCAATAGATTTTCAGGTTTTAGGTATATGTTGAGTTTTTGTCCTCAGAACCTTTCTAAAATCCACTTTTTTAAATCCACAGACTTTAATGCTTGTCCGCTACCAAATCAAGTTCAAGTAGTGAAAATACATTATTAGGTAATATATTTAGAAGTCGTTCTGTTGAATGGATAGTTCTAGGGGAAAGGGATTTTTAAAAATCCAAAATATGCTTGTATAAATGAAATAGGTCCACTCTCATCTCGATTTTTTTTTTCATCCAATCCTTTCTTATTTTGTTCTTAGAAAATTTCTTTCTTAGAAACATGTTGTCTGCACATGAAATAATATTTACTAAGGAGTTTTGCTGTTATTTTAAAGCCCATTTAGTAAAACAGGTTTTTATTCATGCACAATGTTAAAATTATGTGATCATGAGTGTTTTGTAACTTACAGGAATGCAGATTATCATTAAAAAGCCTAGCTTATGATCTTCATGTTACATTCCTGTTACAATTGAACACAGTCAGTGTTGTGAATGCATAGGGTTTAATAAAGTTATCTTGAGCTTGGAGTTAAGTGCAGGGTTCTGGTCCTGCACTTCTGATTGGCTGTTAAATGGCAGGATCAGATTGGCCCATTCAGGGGAATCTGATTGGCCATTAACGGAGCTTTCGTATTGGTTAAATGGAGCTAGCGCTCCTGAATTATTATTGGTTAAATAGTTATTGGATTGCCTATATAAAGAGGGCCTTAGCTGCCCTTGTTTTGAGCTTTCACCATGGAAATAAAGAGTTGAAGTTCACCGTTTCACCGGCTCGTCTCCATTCTTTCTCACCCATGCTTCAAACTTGACATTGGCGACGAAGATGGGATGTGGAGACAGCAGAGCTGACTGAACAAAGAAGAAGAAGCCGAGCATGTGATTGACGATGCACAACGCCGGAACCATGTCCAGCGGCATCATACCATCTGCTCCGTTCGACCCAGCGCAAGAGGACTGGGAGTCCTACATGGATCATTTCCAAATGTTTTTGGAAACTAACAATTTGAAGGATGCCTCAACCAGGAAGAAATGGGCAGTATTACTAACGCATTGCGGACCAACCATGTTTAAGATGGCTAAAGCACTAACCAAACCAGCTGAAGTGAAGGCTATGGACTGGGACGTCCTCGAACCCCCACTAAGAGCTCATTACGCACCGACCATGCCCATGCTCGTAAGACAGCACGAGTTCTACCAAAGAAACCAGCGAAAAGGAGAAAGCGTCACCGATTTCATCACAGACCTCTGCAACCTGGGAGGCCTCTGCGGGTTCGTTGATCTGGAAGAGGCGTTGAGAGNTTGAGAGATAGAATAGTCCTGGGATTAGATGCACCAGGCGTGCAAAGCAAGCTGATGGCGAAAGGCGACATCAGCCTTGCTGATGCCATCGCTGATGCTACTGCAGCAGAAGCAACCAGGAAGTCGGCTGCCCAACTGTGCCGCAACCGCGCTCCAGCACAACAACCAACAGGTGACATTTTATCCAAGTCGGAAGGACAGCTTTCGACGACCCACCACAAGGACCTCTCTTCATCATCAGACAGTGACAAAGAAGAGGTCCATCGACTATGGTCTGATCGGGACCACTACCCGAAGTCCCTACACCCTGCGCCGGCTGCGGGGCCAACCATTCCAGGTCCGAATGCAAATTCCGCGACCCACTCTGCCATGAGTGTGGAAAGAAAGGCCACATTGGACGGGTCTGCCAAAGCTTACAGGGAACCGGCCTGGCCTCGAAGGGGGCTAACTACCGCCAATCGACAGGAAACCATCCTGTAAGGCGAGAACCAGTAAACCACTCCTACAGAAACCGAGTTTTAAATTGCACCACGAAGCGAGAAGAGGCTCACCATACTATCACTATGGGTCATGCCTCTGCCTTAGATGCCAAGAAAATCCGAATTCCTGTGGTCATCGAGAACCGGCCCTGCCAAATGAAAGTCGACTCGGGATCATCCCTCTCGATGGTGTCCTGGAAGACCGTCAAGCAACTCATTCCCACTATCCAGTGCCAAGACCTCCGTTATCAAAGACTAATTCTTAAGGACTATCAAGGGAATAGAATTCCTGTCGTCGGATCCATTTGAGTCAGGGTCTCATTCAAGAATCTCACAGCGTACTTAACGCTAACTGTGATCGACAAAGATAGGCCTAGCCTGCTAGGCCTCCAATGCTTTGCGCCACTTGGAATTGAAGCGGCAGGCATAAACTGGGTCAGCGGAAGTGACTGGGAGGAGGACCTCGTCCACAAATTCAGGGACGTCTTCGCGGAAAAATTAGGCGAGTACAAGGGGACCCCAATATCGTTCAGCCTTGACCCAAAGATAGCTCCCATCCGCCTTAAGCCCTGTCGAGTTCCGTTTGCCTTAAAGCCGAAAATCAACGAACAGCTTGATAAATTAATAGCTCAGAGGGTGCTAGAACCTACCGATCACTCTCCTTGGGAGACCCCAATCATAACGCCAATTAAGCCGGATGGGTCAATTTGAATTTGTGGGGACTACCGGGCCACCCTGAACCACGCCCTACAGCAAAATGCTTATCCGGTGCCGGTGGTGCAGCACCTCTTCATTCCCTTGGGGGCGGAAAAGTCTTCGCTAAATTGGACTTAGCTCAGGCATATCAGCAACTACCTGTTGATGAAAAGACGGCACAGGCACAAACGATAGTGACACACCGAGGTGCCTTTAAATGTACCCGGCTCCAATTCGGAGTCAGTGTAGCCCCGGGAATTTTTCAAAGCCTTATGGAGAGGTTACTACAAGGGATTAAAGGCGTGGTCCCATACTTTGACAATGTGTTGATTGCTGCACCAACAAAGAAAATATTACTAGATCGTTTAAAATTAGTCCCACAAAAATTTCAAAATGCCGGCCTTAAAGTGAAAAAGAACAAGTGCAGATTGTGTACAGATCGCGTCAAGTTTTTAGGGTACCTAATTGACAGTCAGGGTATTCACCCTACCGACAGTAAATTGAGAGCAATAAAAAATGCTCCCAGGCCTTGAAACAAGGCCAATCTCCAGGCGTTCCTGGGCCTTATCAACTTTTATAATGTATTTCTACCGCATAAAGCAACTGTCGCTGAGTCGTTACATCATTTGCTAGACAAAAAAGCGATTTGGTTGTGGGGTCATAAAGAAGAACAGGCATTTCGTAATGTGAAAGAACTACTGACTTCAGACGCTGTACTCATGCAGTACAATGGGACTTTGCCGTTAAATATCACATGTGATGCTTCACCTTTTGGAGTGTGCGCCATTTTGAGCCATGTACTGCCGAATGGTAACGAAGCCCCTGTTGCATATTTTTCTAAGACACTTTCAAAAACTGAGCGTAATTATAGCCAGATCGATGAAGAAGCCCTCGCAATTGTATCTGCCATTAAAAGATTTCACGAGTATGTGTATGGCCGGGTTTTTACTATCGTGACTGACCACAAACCGTTATTGGGGATAATAGCTGGAGATAAGCCGACTCCTTACATATTATCCCCCAGGATGACTTGCTGGTCAGAATTCTTGGCTGCTTATAATTATCGGCTGCAATACCGCCCGGGGAAAACCATTCCCTATGCCGATGCATTGAGCCGAGCACCGCTTCCAGAGACTCTCGACGATCCCGCTCCAACGGTAACCACGTTACAGATTGAAACACTACACGCGCCGCCATTAACCTCCCGAGATATCACGAGAGAAACCAAACGTCACCCCACCTTCGCGCGAGTCCTGAGCTGGTTAGAATGCGGATGGCCATTGGACCAGGTATCAGATGACTTCACACCATTCAAGACGCGGCAAACAGAGTTGTTTTCGCAAAAGGGCTGTGTCATCTGGGGCGATAGAGTCGTTGTCCCAGAACGACTCCAAAAAGCAGTACTCAGAACCTTGCACGATGGCCATCCAGGTATCGTGAGAATGAAAGCCCTCGCGCGAAGCTACGCTAGGTGGCCTGGCATCGACAAGCAAATCGAGAACTGGGTTAAAACTTGTCATAAATGCCAGGAAGTGAGCAACGCCCCATCAAAAGCCATTCCGACAGAGTGGGAAACGCAATGGGGACCCGGGTCCCGTATTCACTTGGACTTTCTTCTAACCGTCGACGCCTATTCGAATTGGCTCGAGATTCACCGCATGATGAACACGACCACTGAAGCAGTCATCAAAAGATTGGAAAGACTATTTGCAACCCACGGACTACCAGACATTCTGGTATCCAACAACGGGCCCCAATTTACTGCGCTGTCCTTCGAGCAGTACCTGGCTGACCGCGGCATCCAACATGCGCTCACCTCGCCTGCACATCCTGCCACCAATGGAAAGGCTGAGCGCATGGTTCAATTCGTCAAAAAGACTTTGCAGAAATTAGACTACAATAACATCGATGACAAAATCAACCGAATCCTCTTTCTACAACACATCACACCTCACAGCGTCACCAACAAAACTCCCGCCGAATTGCTAATGGGACACAGGCTCAGCTCCCACCTCGACCGGTTACACCCAGCTTATGAGCCGGAAAAACCACTCGGATCCAGCAGACGATGCTGTACCTTCCAGGTAGGCGATTGGGTATATGCTAAAAACCTATCGGGTGATCCGCTGTGGGTTGAAGCAACAGTAATATGTGTAACCGGCCCGAGATCCTACATTGTAAAATGCCTTGATGATAGAATTTGGAAACGCCATATCGATCAATTACGATCACGGCTCCGATCAGGCATTTCTGAACTCCCTTTTGACCAAATTGAGGGGGGGGAGATACAGAAGATGAAATTCAATTAGAAGAAAACCCGTTTGAAGGGAACGATAGCGGAATAGAGACACAGGAACGGGAACCAGAGACAGGAGTAGGTCCACCTCAGGGAGTTCCCGAAAATATCGGAGAGGACGAAAACGTGAACGCTGAACCTGAAGAAACCCCTTCGCAAAACAATGATCTACCTCAGCAGGATTGCAGCCAAATGCAAGACACACAGCGAAAATCAAACAGACTAATAAAGTAACCGTCCTACCTAAAGGACCATGTAACTGCGCCCTGTAAAAAGAAGCCAGGGGGAAGGGGTGTTGTGAATGCATAGGGTTTAATAAAGTTATCCTGAGCTTGGAGTTAAGTGCAGGGTTCTGGCCCTGCACTTCTGATTGGCTGTTAAATGGCAAGATCGGATTGGCCCGTTCAGGGGAATCTGATTGGCCATTAACGGACCTTTCGTATTGGTTAAATGGAGCTAGCGCTCCTGAATTATTATTGGTTAAATAGTTATTGGGTTGCCTATATAAAGAGGGCCTTAGCTGCCCTTGTTTTGAGCTGTCACTATGTAAATAAAGAGTTGAAGTTCACCAATTCACTGGCTCGCCTCCATTCTTTCTTGCCCATGCTTCAAACTTGACAGTCAGAGCATTGCCTTTACAATCATTTTGTTCATTCAGGCATTGTAGAGTCTCCATTCAGATGAATAGATGCGATGAGGACAGATATGCTAGGTGATTGCAAGCTTCTTGTTAAAGTGTTTTTTTTTTAAAAAAAAAAATCTAAACATTGTAGCATGAAAAGAAGTAAAAATTATTTCTGCAGGCATACAATAATAGATTATTGAGGGGAGGGAGTATGGGAAGTGATTTAGTGTGATGGAAATGGCACAGACCACAGATACAAGTGTGGGACATTTTACTTTAACATCTAGATGTATTGGAACATAGCTAGATGCCTTAAAGACAGAGAAAAGAATTAAAAAAGGAACGGGGAAGAGTGGCATACATTGAATAACAGAATAATAGAGTTGGGAGGGACCTTTGAGGTCTTCTAATCCCCCTGCTGAGCAGAAACCCTATACCATTTTGGACAAATTGCTGTCCAATCTCTTCTTTAAAATTTCCAATCATCAAGTACCCACCATCTCTGGAGGCAAGCAATTCCACTGGTGAAATTTCTCCTTAGTTTTAGGTTGGTTCTTTCCTTGATTTGTTTCCATCCATTGTTTCTTGTCCTGCATTCAGATGCTTTAGAGAATAATTGACTCTGTCTTCTTTGTAGCAGGCCCTCAAATATTGGAACACTGTTATCACATCACCTCTAGTCATTTCTTTTCTTTTCATTTCACCCGACATAGTACGATTGACATTAGGCACTGTTTTCCTTAATGTAAGATGGACACAGGTTGCCAAATAGACAAAATTAAAATTGAAGAGAATAATAATATATCTTAGGATACAAGCCATACACAGTTTAATTTAATCTGGTCATTGCAACGTCTTTTATCTTTTCTTTGCAAGACAGTGCATCAGAATGATCCTTATGAGAAATATCTTAAGAGGAAGGAAAAGCATTTTCCAACAATTAGGATTTCCATTCCAAACATATATTAGTTTTCTTTGGTTAATTAAAAGAGACAGTATAATTTAATGAGCAAAGAACAAACTATATTTGATCAAACAGGGTAGCATTTTTTTAGCTCTCCAAAGACCAATCATGCTGTATGGAAATTGGTGCTCAGTTGCCAAAAAATGTACTGTATCTCAACAGGAGTTCTATAACTAATGTATGAATGGCTCTCCTTTTGAGATGGTTATTAATCAAAAGGTTAAATAGAGTTGGGGGGGGGGGCAAAGCAGCTCAGATGAGACTTGCATTTAGAATACTTTTATTTGAAAAACTCTGATAAGATTAAAAGTAACAAGAAGAAATTATGTTAATTTTTAATCTTAAAGTAGCTGAAAAGGTTTTGTTTCTTGTCCAATATTTCTTTTCAATAAGCATATTAATTGTCTGCTATACAAGGGAGAAATATCAATATTGGACTATCTATATCATATAACTCTACCATTTAATGTCCAGTGTAACTCAATTAAGCATAACATTCTCCTTTTAATTTTGCCACATTGAATGACAACATTCTGCTTTAGACACTGAAGGAGTCTAAAATTGAAAGAATGAAGCATGTATATAAGAAGGGAAAAGAATCCAAGACTTAGCAAGTTCAACTTTTCTTTCTACCAACTTTCTAGGTCTCACCACATCCATCCTTCCTTTCTTCTTTCCTTCTTCTCTCCTTCCCTCCCTTTCAAATTTAAAATTACAGAATAATATTATTTTCAAATTGCCATACTGGGTGCAGATCTAAATATCAAAAATTGCTAATTATGCACCTGAAACTCTAAAAGGGAGCAGTTTTTTTTTGTAGTTGGTTAAAAAATAATCTATATTGGTGATTGTCACTTTACTCTCATTTCAGTACCTACCAACTAAATCAATATACATAATTCTATATTACTATGTAATAATACTAAACACATTACTATAACAAATATATATTAGCATAGATAAAAATAAATATGGAATTCACAAAGACTTGAGCTTTGCCATATTATTTTCAATTTTTAGATTTGGAAAGAGAAATATTTCTGAAATTTTTTTACCTCATTAGTTTATTAAGCACCAAGATTGAACAACAACTAATCTCTCTATTAATGTGGTAACTCAAATGTGTCTGCAAAGTCCAAAAAGCTTGGTGGCAGCTTTAGTAGAAAATGTGTAGCCTTAAAATATTAAATAATAGAATGATGTCAAACAAATTATTTTTAAAAATTCTTCTGAAGAAGTAAATATACATAGGCAATAAAATCTGGCAACACAAAAAAGAGCAAAATAGGAAATATATGGAAATTAAGTCAGGAAATATAAGTTTTATAGTTTGTATTTTTCACACACAAAAAAAATGAAAATAGTTTTAACTTGCCAGATACAAATTATGTATTTTTATAAGAATTAATATTATTATTTGATTCATATATCAAAATGTTGAAAGATGTGAAATTGCATATTTATTTCTACTTGTTATCTAATTTTAAACTGTAGCTTCCTATCAATGCTCTCTGTACTTTCAATTGTGTCTCTATAATTTTCACTGACTATTATGGGTTTAGATTTTATTTGTTCATATGTAGGAGAAATGTGACATGTGTTTAAGATACAATTTGCATAAATTTAACTTAAGTGTTGCTTATGACTTCGATATGATTTCTAGAACTTTGTAGTAATATTTTTTAATTTTTTTCTGTTATGTATATGAATGGGAATTATTTTAAATTATAATTATATCTGAAATTATTGAAAGGTAAAATGATGCATGAGTGTGGAATGATCAATAAAAAATATTTAATTTCTAATAAGTATATTCTTTGTTCCAATTCTGTAAACATATCTTTTTTAAAAATACGATTATTCTGAATATTAATATTAGCATTGCTATTCATCTATGGGTTTTATTTATCCTCACCTGTATAAAGTGACAAAGAACATTTATGTAAACATGGCACACTCCCAATTCATAAAATAAATTAGTTTGTTTTACTATTGATTACCAGGCATACTAACACGTGCTAGGATCAGTGTGGTTCATATATTACTTCATTGTTCATTCTATGGATATTTTCACCAGTTTGTGTAATCTGTTTTATAGAAAACAGAGAAAAGAGACAAAGGAAATCCATCTCTTATATATGTGCCAATTATCAAAAAAGTTTATATCTTTTGTTTACTGACCATGCACACAAGTTACAAGGTACTCAAAATATCATAAAGCTACTAGCATTAGATTCTTCATCAAATATTTCACATATAGAGCATGTCATATAATTTTATTTTCCTTCATTGATTTTAATATTTCCTACTTTGAATTATAATATATTGGATTCAAAGTGAATTGGATCCAAGTAAATGGCAGCTAAACAGTTAATCAACTTTGCATGAAAGATATCATCATGGTGATTCAATTATGTGCTTTAACTTGTCACTTCTTTGGAATGAACACAGGGAGAATAATTGACAATGAAGAGGCAATGCATCACAGAATATGGAAATAAATATTTCAGAAAAACATTAAAATGTGTGACAGAAACTAACATTCTTGTAGATATAATTATTTTCCAATTATTTTCCAGGTATAGTCCCCCCCCCCAAAAAAAAAACTGGCACAAGAAAAACAAATCCAGAACTACCCATTAAGCAAATCCTAGTTTTATATCATTAGAAGAAAAACAGGATCAATTTCAAAGCCAGAGATAAAGAATCCAGAATGTAGGCATTCACTTAAAATAAAGGAGCTTATTTCCAAGAGCATAATGCAAGTTAAAGCACAAACATCAGCTGACTGGAAGTGGCCAAAATTAATTTTGGGCTAGTTTTTTATTGGAAAACTTTTCCTTTGTTTCTTAAAAGCATGCAAACAAAATCTACCTCTAGGAATTTTGGGAAACAATAATTAGTAGAACAGCCAATGAGAATGTCTGAGGTTGGATACCTACTTATTTTTTCCACTTATTTATTATTTCAACTGACTTTCTGCTTAATTAATATTGCAATTAAAAGTGGCAGTCACGTGGTGAAAAAGAGCTTTTATTTTTGGATGGGATGAAAGTCTGGCATCCTGAAACTGGCATTTTTAGTCAATTTCATTATTTGTTTGCTATATTTTAATGTAATTTCTCACTTTTTTGTCCAGGAAATGGCTTTGAGATATGGACATGAGGAATGAGGGAAGATTGAATGGTAAGGAACATTTCATTTTGTTCCCACAATATAATATGTTTCCAGAGGTTAATTTTATCCAAGGAACAACCATAGGAATGTTCTTGTAAAAATCTTTACTTGGAAAGATGATTTTTTTATAAGAAGCTGAAAGAACTGCATTTTAATCTCATTTTAACTTTTATTCTTTATCAAAAATGATTCTACTGTTTATCTGTCAATGAGTAAGAGATAATTTATAATTCATCTTTAGAAGGTTACAGGAGTTATTTTCCTGTAAATCACTGTTATCTGTCAAAATGGGATCAGAAAAGAACAAATTATGTCTAATTTTATCTAGCAGGCTTGAATCTGAATTCCTTTTTTCATATCTTTTAAATCTACATATCAGCCTTTGATGTCATTACAGCAGCTAATTCACACACCTTCCTATTTTCTCCATTCTAGTTTTATGTTGATTTTAGAATAAATTTACAGCATTTCAGAAGAAAAGGTGCTTGCTTTATAGTTTGTTTTTAATTTCTATAACTAATAATACATCTACCAGTATGACATTGCAAAGTGGATTTTTTAAAACTTTTGATATACAAAGCTCTAATCCATAGACATGCATTGATGACTGAATCCAAGAAGAGAAACAATAAATCATTTCATTGGGAATACTTCTTTCAGGAAAATTATGATTTCATATGGATTTTTGGTTGCATATAAAGAACATAATAAAACTTCATTGCTGAAGTTCATGAATGCTAATATGAAGAGAGTGAGGTTAAGAAAATTAAGTTTTGAATGGTACTTCTTATGTACTGTTTAACACCAGTTCATATGTGATTTAGTAAAACAAAATTTGCTTTATAAATTATTTTAAAGGATAGGAAAGTGCCAGATGAATTTTTATGGATGGAAGTGGTGTACTTATGTTTACTTAGCAATGATCTTGCCAAAGACATTTTTAATGTCTTGTCTATCATTCTACAATCTGGTCTTTAGTAATTAATTAAATCTGAAGGAAGACATCATGACAAAATGGTTTTTGGGCTTTATCAGTTTGTCATAAGTGGAGTCATGCACATAAGAAATTCAATCTGTCTGCCCACAGATTGACAGAACTTTAGAACATAATTTGTACTAGTTTTAATCAGACTACAGATATGATCTGCAAGTTCACAGCAAAGTTCTGCAATACTTGACATGAGATTAGAAGGAAGTCTTCAGAATACACAAGAGTGCATAAATGCAGGATTTACATGTGACTTATTAAGGAAACAGGCACAGTGTTAGTTTTGGACGCTCTATATTCCAATTCATCTTCTCTATCCTAATAACGTAGTAGAGCTATGCATTGCCTGGGATTTAAAGGTACCATGGTGCATTGCCTGGGATTTAAAGGTACCATAGTCACATAACTCCTGTCCTTAAAGCAGTTGGGTCTTTTCCTGAGAATAGTATGGTCAAGGAAAAGGCATGTTTTATTTAAGAAATTAAAATCAAGTGCTATGGAAAGAGAGAGAGAGAGTGAGAGTGAGAGTGAGAGTGAGAGTGAGTGAGAGAGAGAGAGAGAGAGAGAGAGAGAGAGAGAGAGAGAGAGAGAGAGAGAGAGAGAGAGAATCATGTACAGCCCCCTCCTGCACATTTGCTTCAAAGCATACTTCTTCAAATCATGATAATGTCAAGATAGCACATGATTGGATTAATATGAGAGCAACTTGCATGAATCAGCCTCATTCTCTCTTCCCAGTTTCAACTTTGGTCCAATGTCAAGACAGCTGAGGATAAGACTAAGCACAGTGGATGACCAAGATGTTATCTGTGCCTTGTCATGCTCTTTGCATTCCACAATACTTGCAAAGCTGCCTTCTTGACTGTTGGGCCTTCAATTGATCTCATCATTCAATCTGCTGGAGTCTGTATGCACATGCTGGGTTATGCAACTCATCATCTACCCTCACCTTGTTTAGCTGGCTGGTCAAATGATTAACAGTTTTTTAAAAATGAGAGACTGAAATAGGTAAGGAAAGTTTGAGACTTTACATTGATGGGCTACATTTGGCTTTTGTGAAATATTGATTTCAGCAGAAGGATATAGACTGATATTACATCCTAGAAACCACTGTAGAGTTAGGAAATGCCAGGAGGGTGTTCAATCATCAGGTAAAGACATAGGATTGAGGAATGTGTATGAGAGAGCAGTATCAACAACAGTAAACAGAGTGGTATGGATCCAAAAATACAAAAGGAGTAAGAAAACTGAAAATGAGTTTGGTGGATAAAATCACCAATGGACAATATCCAACAGATGGCAGAGGGGAGAATCTTGCAGACTTAGGGGACACAACCTGAATCTGTAACTCCTGAGGAAAATAATATAGTCTTCGGTGACTTTGACTCTGCTTCTTGTGGACTTGACCACTCTTCTCCTCCATATCTAGTTTAACCAACAATAGAAAACAGGTGCCAATATTTCATTTTGGAAAAGGTGACACAGATATCTTGAAAGACTGCTGATCAATTTGCTCATCAAGAGATCTGATTTGCGAGGGCAGAGCTGCTGTCACGACGATATGCATCCTGTCGATCCCAGGGATACTGCAAAGTCTCTGGTAGATCCAGGAGAAGTTCTTTTTGCCAGCGGCAAAGAGGCAGCCATTAAAGCTGCTGAAGTTGGGACAGCTCCAAAACGGAAGAGAATAGAAAGAGAAAGTGTGCCAGTTTGGTGAGAAATTTTTTCTTTACTTTAAGATTTAAACGGATACACTAAGGAAAAGAAATAATCTGTAAAATCTCAGACAGAAGTGGCGATTTTAAATGGAAAGTCAAATTATTATTATTATTTTTGCTGGACTCTTTGTATATGATCTTTTACATTGAACTGGACTGGTCTTTTTTTCTATTTTATTTTTCTTTTTTGTCTCTTCTCCTTTTTGTCTTTACAATATTTTAGGCTAGAGATCCCCTTCGGCCTTTTTTTTCCTAAACCTTTTTTCCTTTTTAATTATTTTTTTTATAATAATTTGTTTGGAAAAGGAGGGGGGAAGTGAAAGCAGAGGAAACTTTGTAACCCTGCCAACTAGAGGCTAAAAAATATTGTTTCTCTTTTTTTCTCTCTCTTGACCAGACAAAGCTGAGAAAGAATTCAGACTTCTTTTCAAGGACTCTGAGCATGTCTGATAAGATAGAGGGAAGAGCATGGGATAGTGTTATTGCAGGTGTTCTTCTGGGTTTCTATTGGTAGCTGGAGTCTGGTGTTGAAGTATACAGAAAAAAGATGATACAATTCTAGAGAAGAAAGCTAAAAAAAAAAAAAAAGCCTTGGATAACTAAATAAGGTACAGTATGTTCTTTTTCTCTTTTTGTGTTGGGCTATTCCTCACACTCCTTCCTGCGGTATCTGCTGTCCCGCATCAAAGTGGGCGGCTCATGAAAGGGAGCACAGGAGGAAGAAAACACAGCAGGCTGG